>CAHIKZ030000768.1:865000-892500 GCA_903632075.3 Acanthosepion pharaonis
TTACGATTCCAATGGAATAAATTATCACCATGGAATATTAGTGTTTAAGCCTTTTTATTATATCCTTACTCTGTCCTGGACATTGAGTTCTACCTGGATTCTTCCTCTTGAAAAAAATTTTTTCTGAAAATATACATGTATGGAAATTTTTTAGATATATTTTTCATATGTATGTATATTTTCCACTAATATTATCTATCTATCTATATATATATATATATATATATATATATATATATATATATATATATATATGTATGTGTGTGTGTGTGTGTGTGTGTGTGTGTGTGTGTGTGTGTGTATAAATATATAAATTATTAAAGTTTAACGGGATATGAAGAGAGTTTTTTAAAAAAAAAGGTTTTTAATTAAAAAATTAAAATTAATCGGATTAGAATTATCTAGTATATCTATAGTAAGGATAAAAGTTCCCAGATTTAAGTTCAATAAGTATCCGTATATCTATCTATTGGAGAAAACTTTCATATAAATTAACAGGAAGCACCCAAATTGGTCAAACATATATTTAACCACACCCCATTCTTAATACATACATTGTATTAATGACCATCACAGCGGAAATGAAAGATTTCTAAAAGTGCAAACAATGAAATACATAATGTACATGGAAAAAAGCGCAAATAATAAATACATAATGTACATGGTTAATATCAATACAAAATATGAGCATGATACATATACACAGTGTAACCCGGATGTAAGAGAGTTGTCGGGGCCGGAGAAGAAGTCTCTTATATCCGGGTTTCTCTTATATCCGGGTTTGGTCTATTTTGTTTACATTAACACAGACTCTAATTTGGAACCAGAGAAAATCTATCTTATATCCGGGTTTCTCTTATATCCGGGTCTCTTATATCCGGGTTACACATTAGGTGACTAGAAATGTTTGTGCCCTGGTAGATGCGGGGCACTTTTTGATTTCCGAGTGTGTTTTTTCGTATATGTTGTTGTGTCTAAATGTGTTTATAAATGTGTGTCTGGTTGATTAAATGGTTGGTTTTAATTTACCAAAGTCCCGAATAAATTTCCTCCAGTTAAAGATATGTATGCATATAAGTTTATTGGACAGCATGATTTATTCCATTGGGTACTCTGGTATTACCCACAATCTATAAATCTATTATTCAACAAATGTACATTAATCTTAACGGGTTTAAGTTTAAATCTCCCATCGTTATTGATAATATTGGACACATATAATACAAAAAAGTATTTACTGAGACACACTTCAGGGCTTTTGTGAGAAACAACACAGTGTAGGAACTGATATTAAAGTACAAACAACAAGTCCTGACCATAAATAAACTCCAACCCCAGTCCACTGCCCACGGGATATGATACCTTAGGCCCCCACCAGTCGATAACACAAGCCCACTCTCATTAACAAGGGGGCCACCAGAGGAGGACTAACATTGAAAATAAATGTGAAACAATGCTCCGAGACAGACACTTAGGGACTGATGATAGCCACCTGCAGAAAGGCTTGAAATAGACTATCCTCTATGTTGAGGTAATTTTTGTTTTTTTGCTGTATATATATATATATATATATATATATATATATATATATATAATGGCTAAAATTATAGCCGAAAGCGTTCAGGCATACAAAATATTTGGATAATTTCTACACAATTTATGCACCGCCTCCGCCAAATTTATATGAACATAAGAAAAATGAAATAAAAAATTTCAACGCAGTAGCTTGCTATTCATATCTCTCTCTCTCTCTCTCTCTCTCTCTTTTATATATATATATATATATATATATATATATATATATATATATATATATATATATATGGTAAAGCTAATAAAAGTGTTGGTATATAATCCAAGTGGATCCTGGTAATAAAAAAATATTAAAACTGATCCACAAAATGAGCTCCATATATTTATTATTACAGAGCAGAAATTAATACATAATAAAATCTTAAATCACCTCACATGGGGAGGAAGCTATGAGGAGATTTGGGATTCTTCTGTATATATATATATATATATATATATGCGTTTCTTCCTCAACGGTAAGAAGACTCGCAGTTTCAATAACAACGCAAAATTCAGATGTTGAAATGAGAATGACTATTGCATTATTTTTATCTATCTATCTATCTATCTATATATATATATATATATATATATATATATATATATATATACCTGATTATCGCTATGATAAGGCCATTCATATTTTATACACGTATTGTTTGTTCTTTTTTAATCCTAAATTTGAAATAAACGTAGCTAAAAAACATGAAAAAATGTTATATTTCATGTAGCACTGTTTATTAACAGCAGCACTCAACGTGCGATATATATATATATATATATATATATATATATATATATATATATATATATATATATATATATATATATAAATTCAAAAGGATAATATAACATAGCGCTTTTAGTCTATAATCTATTTTAGAGAGATCCCAGATAGCAATTTATAGCAATGAAAAAATTATTAATTTTTTTTTCTGAAATTACATGCTATTACACTTTGCTGGTTGGGAGATTTTGTTTCCTGAAATTATAGCAAAGACCTGCTATCCGAAATCCTTGAAACACTATAATCAAGATCTTCCTGCAGATGGGTTTACATTACCACAAATCGATACATTTCATCGCAGAATGCCAGTGAGCTTGAGTAAATGGATAGAAGAAAAAGCTTTAAGAGAAATAACAAAATGACAAAATTTATTAAGAGCTGCGAAATTGTGAAAATCCTTGGCTGCTTAGGTCCTGAATGAGACACGGCAGATAAAAGAAGAATAAAATAGATGGCGGAACAGGGTTTTAGGAGAGATAACAAAAAAGACACAATTTATTGATATCAACAAATGATAGGAAGTTGTGGATAATCATAATCGCCAACGTATTGAAGGCACACGGCACACAGAATAAGAAAGAATGAGCCTGAGTAAATAGATGGCGGAACACGGTTTAAGAGTGATAACAAAAAGACAAAATTTATTATTAAAAGCTGCCAAAGACAGGATGTTGTGGAGAGCCATGATCACCTACATCCAGAAGGAACGAGGAACATAAAGGAAAAGAACAAATGTTGCTACCAAAAGTTGCTGTTCAAGTGAGTTTATCCCTCGACAAGACCCCCTACTATCGGCCTTGTGCCACATCTAAGCCGGGCTTAGAAAATCACTATCCCTCGACAAGACCCCCTACTATCGGCCTTGTGCCACATCTAAGCCGGGCTTAGAAAATCACTATCCCTCGACAAGACCCCCTACTATCGGCCTTGTGCCCACATCTAAGCCGGGCTTAGAAAATCACTATCCCTCGACAAGACCCCTACTATCGGCCTTGTGCCACATCTAAGCCGGGCTTAGAAAATCACTATCCCTCGACAAGACCCCCTACTATCGGCCTTGTGCCACATCTAAGCCGGGCTTAGAAAATCACTATCCCTCGACAAGACCCCCTACTATCGGCCTTGTGCCACATCTAAGCCGGGCTTAGAAAATCACTATCCCTCGACAAGACCCCCTACTATCGGCCTTGTGCCACATCTAAGCCGGGCTTAGAAAATCACTATCCCTCGACAAGACCCCTTACTATCGGCCTTGTGCCACATCTAAGCCGGGCTTAGAAAATCACTATCCCTCGACAAGACCCCCTACTATCGGCCTTGTGCCACATCTAAGCCGGGCTTAGAAAATCACTATCCCTCGACAAGACCCAGAGATTAATTTATACTTTTCCCCAAAGCATTAGGTGAATTGAAAATTGACTCAGACACAATTCGAACGCAACACTCCGATTCCATTTTCCTTGTTGTTAACCATTATGTTATTGAAAAGGTTATACTATTTGGTTGGGTTATAATTTGGTTGTTTGGTTGGCGACAATTTTATGGCTTCAACTATACGTATTTTGAACACAATTCTATATCTTTAACATCATTTTATACTTTCAGGGCAGATGTATGTTCTTCTATATGAATAAATGTGAAATTAGAACTCAATTTTCCATCATAATTCTGGTGTTAAATGGGCCAACTCTACTTTATAGTAATTTGATATTTACACACGCACCACGAAGTCGCGTTGTAACACAAGGCCGGTTTCATGTGGGGAGCCCGAACGCGTACACCGGGGCTAGGAACAAAAATTGCTCGAGCCAACGCTGGCCTTGGTGCGAGCACCGATTCCTCTCTCTGGTGCAATTAGAGGGCGTGACCTCGGGCATCTGTTCCTCAGGGCTGAGCACATTTCAGTCTAATTTTCCCCAGTTGCGACTGAGAGATGATAAATAGATGTCTTACAAACTACTCGAGAGAGTAATTTTCATTTATGGTCGATTTTCATTGAAATAATAAAATTCTGTAAAAAAGACAACGTAGTTTCAACGAAAATTAATTTAGTATAACGACAAGAATGAAGTGAGATGGTCATAGATTGGAAAGTAACGTCTTTTTGTTTGAGTTAATAAAGTTTTGAAATAAAATATAAATTGTCTTTGTTTACGTACGTGATAAACAATGAAACGTTGATATATGTTTGTTTGTGGGAAGAAGTCAACACGTGTGTACGTTGTTCATAGTAAAGAGGATATAAGTGATAGAAATTGCTTCTTACTCTTGGCGATGTTGCTATATTCTGAAGCGGTTTGTCAGCGCTGTCGCTTTTAGCATGAAGTTGTGAAGATCATAAGCGAGAGTGGCGTGGACCTTGGTGACAGCTGTGAGCATCCTCTTTGGAGCCGGATTTCGTCAGTTTTTATAGCCTTTTTCGCAAGGAAATCGGCTCCAGAATTGAATTATTTATTTATTTCGAATTAGTCCTAATAAGCCACGTGGTATGTCTTCTACTACGTCCGCATAATATTTTGGAAGAGTGTACCTAAATCATGATGACTAATACAACAACATTTCTGATTTGTGTTCTATGGTTTTATTGGTTTGTTTTAAGATGTAACCACTTTAATGAATGTGATTGCTTTATAAATATTGTATTTGATATTTTAGTGGACATGACACATGTTTACAACCAATTTATGAATGAAATGTTCATTTAAAATTTTGGTTTCAAAGATTTCAAGTAGTGAATATATCTTACTTTGCAAAGCTCTAGCGAGCGGTCGAAGGCTGCTAGTTTTAGAAATATAGTTTGTAGATAAAACTTTATTGCTGGCAATTTTACTACAACAATGTATGTTTATACTTTCTTATGTTGCATTACTCGTCATTTTACTAGGAATATATATTGCTGTTAATTAACTGCGAAGGTTTATTCTTCATAATTGTAAAAATAAAAATGTATTGCCATGCTTTTATAATTTCCTAGTATTTTTACTTTTGTTTGTGGATTCTCTATTTGTCCATAGTGGGACCCTAATAGGTGATACCAATCCGGGACAGAGTGGTAGCACCTGTTAGGGTCCCTATCTTAACTTCACTACATTGCAACAATGTTCAGCCCAAAAGGTAATAAATCGACAATGATATGTCCCCACAACGAAGACAGAACCTGAGCTCCATGGGTGAAAAGTCATTTTGTGCGTATGGTTCTATCGTCATTTAGATTTCTTAAAGCGCAATGAAACTCTAAACGCACATTTATACATCCAGCAGCTGCAACATGTCCCTAAAAGTTCGGTAGAGTGTCTTTCGCTCGTCAATAGGAAAACTTTTTTTTCCTCCATAACAAGGCAAAGCCATAGAGAGCAAAAATAACAGAGGGAAATTATTTGGGACCCAGTTGGTCGGTTCTAAAACCACCAGCTATATTCTTTGAATCGGTTGTTAGCTTTTATTGCTGAAAAACTCTTTGAGGAGGAATAATCACTTGAATGGAAACCAGATTAAAATGTTTGTCGAAAACTTTTTTTTTTTGCATCAAAACCCGAGGAATTTTGCTTAAATGTTATCTAAAGGCTGTCTGATAAGTGAGATCATGGCATTACGAATAATGGAGAATATATAATTGAATAAAATGTAGTTGTATTTTATTTTTTGAAGAATCAAATTGAAATAGAAAAAGTGAAAATTATTTACACCTCAACCTAATAATAATGAAAATCTGACCAAATTGGAAAAAAAACAAAAAACAAAAACAAAAAAAAACTAAAAAACAACAGAAATCTTGTGATAACTTCATTTTTTCTAGGAACTGTTAACTGTTTACTTCATCGGCAAATTTATTGGTTTAAAATCTAGTTTTAGATTTTGTCTGAAATTCCGCTGATTGTCGACGGAGATGGGTCTAGGTCTATCTTGAAAAAAAAAAAAAAGAAAAAAAGAAAACGCGTATAATGCCCAGGTAACAATAGTAGAATTACGAAAAAGATGATCTTCGTGACGAAACAGATGAGTGATTTAGCTGCTTCGTCTAATAACAGGCCCCCTTTTTAGCCCAAAGCACAATTGGTAGAGTTGCGTAAAATATGTTCTTCGTGACAAAAAAGAACAGATGAGTGATTAACAATAGTAGCCGCTTCGTCTATTAACAGGCCCCCCATTTTTAGCCCAAAGCACAATCACATTTTAACCAGCCGAGAGAAAAACAAGAACATTCAGTCAAATCTTCCGAGCAACCAACCAACAGCAGTACTTCCACTTCATCGCTGGTAACTTACATTTGACATAAGTTTTATTAAAGCCCAACCATATGAAACTGAATTTATGCATTTTTTTCTCTTTGTGTTCAGAATTTTGAAAATAATTTCTACTGATAAGGAACAATAAAGCTTGCAATAGTACCAATATGGAGAAATGGTCACGAGAGGAAATTTTAACTTAACACAATATCTTATTTCCTTATTTTTAAGGTTCCGTGCGCAACCTCACTTCGCCAAGTGTTGCTGCTTTGGTTTCCAGATAGAGTATTCGCTAGCCAGTTTTGAATTCAGGGTTATCTATCTTCGTGAGAGTAGAGAATTCAGGTAAGAGTGGTCCTTAACATCTAACGTTAAACTAGAAGCAAGCTTCATAGCAAAAAGAATTGCTTTATCTGACAAAGATGAAACACTCTCATTTAGGATAATCTGTATTGACGCTTTGCCGCTGTTGATAAAAAAAAATAGGGGAAATAGTCATAGGAGGAAATTTTGACACAATATATTCTCTTAATCTTTAAAGTTTCCCCTGCGGAGTCTCACCATACCAGATGTTGGTGATTTAGTTTCCGAAGGAAGTAGTTGCTAGCCCCATACCAGACTAGTTTTGAATTCAGTTTCCTTTCTTATAAACTGCTTACCAATCAAAACTATAGAGTTCTATCCAAGGCCCGAGGTCCTCGCAAAGTAAAGCGTTACTTAAGGTGATTGTTGTGAGAGCGCTGCGAGTAAGAGGCGAAGTTTTCTTGCACATAAATCTTCAGTTTACTTTATTTTCAATGACGTTAACTCTTTCGTGATTTGTCGGCATTCTTCGGAACTCAGTTGCCGTCATTATCATAAAGATTACTCTTTTGCGATTGTCACGAGCATTGAAATAAATAAATAAATTCTCTGACATCTGTTCTAAATTTTTTCTTCTGCATCTTCTTCTCGACACTCTTAAAGCAGCCGACTTCAAAGCCAATTCACTTCCACGCAAGTCACTGACGTCACTTTCTACTCGTTTTCACCGATTAACTACTAAAATGCATCTCAACAAATGGATTCATAGCAGTCACTTCACAGTGGAACTAGACTTTTTCATCATTTTTTACCTTTTTTATTGTTTTTAAATATTTGACTTACTAAGAATACACATGTCTTAATAACACGGATCCAGAGTTGTTTTTTTTTCCCGCTCGACGTCCGTTCAGTCATTGAAATGTTTGTCGTTGTCCTCGGTCAGCGTTTTTTAACGTTTGTCTTCTTTCCTTTCAACCTGACTCAGCGAATTCTTTGTCAGCAGCAGGCGTGTCATGTCTAACGTGTTCGCCTGGAAATCTCGTTTTTAGACAGAAAAATAAATGGTCACTTCCGTAGACATGTGGTCCAGTCATTGTCAGTAACGACCAATTCCTTGGCGGGAAATATTAGAAGCTATTTATCTAAGGGATATTTTTTCCCATTCAACTCTATTATACCGATCGAATGGTTGGGGATATATAATTGTTGTAATGAGATAACCCAACTTCCCTATTCACGATAATGGACGGACTGGTTGCCGATAAAGTACGACCACAGGCAACAGTAGAAAAAAGGTCTTCGTTTACTAACACCATTGTGGTTAGCTTACTCCTGACTCTGTCTCTGTATTTTGACATACCTATATCTGATTATGAAATTATTATTGAAAACCACACTCGGGTTTACTTTGTTTATTATATCTTGCACGAGATATAACAATAGTAAAAATAGATATAAAGTACAGGCTCATTATATATATATTTCAATGAGTCTAGAAGAATCCAGAAAGCACTGGACGGCCCTCTCGTCCTATATTTGGGACTTATCAGCAGTACGCATCCACTAACGAGAATTGAAACCCAGACAGTTACGTTATCAAACAAACATCATACCAACTGATCCAACGAGCCTCGGTGACGAAACATTAGTGAATCAGACTCGATATAGCGCCGCTCGATCACATATTCGGTGGTGGAACTCATCCAAGTTTTTCTTTTACCCACAGATCTGTGCCCCCACAATCCACGACTACTATCCCCAAGCCGCTCCATCCAGAGTATTAGAAGCCGATTCAAGCAAGGATATACAAGTGATAGAAATTAGGAGGAATTGAGTCTAGAAGAAACCTCAACAGAATGCTGAAAGCTCTGGACGGCCGTTTCGTCCAATATGTGGGACTGATCAGTAATGCGCAGTCACTATCGAGAATCGAACCCGGGCAGTTACGATACGACGCAGGCGTCATACCAACTTTACCAACGTACCTCTGTGACGAAGGTGATTAGACTCAATATAGCGCCGCTCTTCGCAAATTCCGCGGTGTAACTGATCCAAGTTTACTAAACCGAAAGAAATTTGTCATTTTTCTTACTAATCGACCTAATATGTCTTAATTATTTAACCAAACTATATATATATATATATTTTGTATGAATAATTCATGAATTTGTAAATTGATTGCACCTTTATTGAAATTAAAATAACTGATCCAAGTGCAACTTTTGGATAATAAGTGCGACATTACTGTAATTATTGAACAATATAGTTCATGCCACTTTGACAGAAAATTTACCAGTAAAAAAGAATTCGCTTATGACCATATTTGTACAAGAACGCACAATTGTGAAATTTAAAATCAAACTCAGCGTTACTACTGCACGCTCCAAAAACAATAACTCATTTCTAATAGCATTTTTCGGATACAACAATACATATATTTTCGTTGTCCTCTTATTACTGAGAGTAAAAACAAGAGCAACATCTATTCCATACCTGAAGATGTCTGTAGGAACAGACGAAAGCTTGTAGTAAAAATAAGAACTAATGCAACAGAAATTTATAAAACAAGGATCTTTTCATTCATAACAGGTTCAGGGTTTTTGTATATTATTTGAATTGTTTGCGACGATGGATTTCTCGCCAATTAAATCATTAACCTTTGTATTTGTTTTTGTATGAATAATTCATGAATAATATATATATATATATATATATATATATATATATATATATATATATATATATATATATATATATATATATATTAAAAAGTATTTTTGGTGTTAAAACATATTTTTACACTTTTTTAATGCCTTATACCTCAGTTTTGGGGTTAACTAATTGCCCATAGCTGGGACCCTAACAGGTGCTACTACCCCGGGTCAGGGCGGACCTGGTAACATCAGCATATATATATATATATATAATGTGTGTGCGTGTGTATATCAACCTAAACATGTTTATAATAATACAGGTTCTATTAATCTGTTGTTCTTTCAGTCCAACGAGAATTTGATGAAAATATTTTATTAGGATTTACTGTTTTTGTTTCTCTGAATCGATTCTTTTGATACAAATCTTTTAGCCGGTTCAACTTTTAAGAATTCAGACATTTGACTTTTTTGTTTTCTTTTAATCAATAGTACAGATAAAGAATTTCTTTCTTTTTTGACCAACCATCGTACAGTCTTTCTTTAATCCGATAAACATACAGACATCTTACCAGACCAATTGAAGACGGAACGATGTATGTAACACCATTAAAATTTGCAGTTGATAATCTTATATATATTTATGTGTGTGCTTGTGTGTGTGCGCTCTCGCATTTGTGTGTGTTTATGTGTACCTGTTTTATCATGCATTACAACGATAGCCCAGTCCAAGAATAACAAACAGACATGACAGTTAATGCGTGTCGAGACGCAGGATAACCTGACTGATCAGCAAACTGATTAACTTATTTAAATCACCTTACGTTTGCTATCTATATATCTCTATATCTCTATATATATCTATATCTCTATATATATCTATATCTCTATATATATCTATATCTCTATATATATCTATATCTATATCTCTATATATATCTATATCTATATCTCTATATATATATATATCTATATCTCTATATATATATCTATATCTATATCTCTATATATATCTATATCTATATCTATCTCTCTCTCTCTCTATATATATATATATATATATATATATATATATATATATATCTGAGATGAGGTATTATGTATATTATTTACATTATTAGGACTACTGTCTTCATCTTTGTCCACTGCTTTAAACGTGGATAAAGGCATTGGTTATATCCAGTGACAGGACCCAAAGTGTGTGAGTTCAATACCCGGTTAAGGCAGTGGAGAACTTTCAGAGGGAAATTAACAGGAGATATCCGATAACTGACATCTATTAAACATGGCCCGTGGAACTAGAACAGTCTACCCCAGTGAGCGAAATAAAGGGTTCAGTTCGGCATTCCAATCACCTGAAGAAGGCTGGAGCGTACAACGGCCGAAACGTTGTAATAAATATGGCGACAAAGATGAGGACAATAGTCCGAATAATGTAAATACTATCTATCTATCTATCTATCTATCTATCTATCTATCTATCTATCTATCTATCTATCTATCGTTAAATTTCTTAGAATAATTCTATGGATACGACAAATTGATTGATTTTTTGTTTTCTATGTCGACCATATAGCAAAATTCCCAGAACATTTTATTCCAATTTATCTCATCCACGGAATGAGACAAATTGGTATAAAAATGACGAGCCAGTCCCTGTTGGAAACGCCTGCACAGGAAAATTTGTGTTTATACAGCAATTCTGCTGAGCGGGCCTAAGTTACAGTTTCTGGAAGAGAGCGTATTATATGGCGTTATCAAAAATCAAGGCCAGTATGCTCAATATCTCGGTCACGATGACTTGTGACTTCGTGCTAGCTCAACTATAGACGATTCCCAAATAGTTCCCTCTACACAATTTCAGTTAAAAGGTTTATGTCAAGTCTTATGATTGTCATGCACTTTGCAAATGTGCCGCACGCTGGGGCCGCGCTCCCCAGGATGATAGGACTTTCCTGGTACATCAACCATGGTGAAATTCAATATCTATCTGTCTAGCTTGGCATTGAGTACTTTACTGAATAGACGGGTGTTTATCTTTTTGGCTTTTTCTTTACTTGTTCAGGATTTTTTCTTGTCTAAGATGTTATATCTACTTGGAAGCTGTCCGTTGTTTTTCCTTTAGCAGTAGCAGCAGCAGCAGTAATACATACATATATATATATATATATATATATATATATATATATATATATATGTGTGTGTGTGTGTGTGTGTGTGTGTGTGTGTGTGTGCCTGTGTCTGTGTGTGTGTGTCTGTGTGTGTTCGTATGTCTGGTTAATTCCATCAATACAAATTTTATAGTCTGAACCAAAAACTTCTATAAGGAATTTTTGGCATAAAAAACAGCATAGCATGAAGAAAAAGGCCCCAAACTTGATAAAAAAATTCTTTTTACGTCTAAATGTTTATGTTACTATTAAGATGAATGACCAAAATATTTTCTGAATATTTTTTTCAGATCTTTTAATGCCTCCTATAATGTTAAAAATTCAATTTAAAAATCTTTTTTTTTTCACTCAATAAAATGTCCGTAAAATCGATAGTAACCGCCATTTTTACTGACTTTCTAAACAATATCAAAATTAGCAGTTTAAAAAACAGGTAAAGTTCGGTTACACCTTTTTCTAAAGTTATTTTAGGAAAATTAGAAAATTTAAAATATATACTTAATGTAATTTGAAAGAAACATTACTTACTTTTTTATCAAAAATTTTTTAAGAGAGACATTTCCAACCGTGGGGCTTGGTTTTGGGCGTGTTTGAGAAGTCTTAACTGATGTACCTCAATCTATCGAAAACTTACGTCAGGGGAATTTATCGGATGGTAGGACAGAAATGTCATAATTTGTGCTAGTTTTAAGTGAACCTGGTTAGTAGATTCATATAAAAAAAATAGACTTCATTTTTTTTTTTACTTTACCGTTAAGGGAGAATACTGGAATGAAAAAATAACATTTAAATTACAAAAAAATACATTCATAATTCAAATTTTATAAGAAAAAAAAAGAGTAACAATATTATGTAAACATAAGATTTTATGTTTATTTTTTTAAAATTAAGTTTTATCTCAGTTATGAAATATTTTTCAAAGAATACAAAAATTACATAAAACACCATTACATTTTATAACTGAAACAGGTAACCTAATAAAATGAGATTTTATTTCTTTTTATTAATAATTATTGTTATTTGGCAGAGTTCTTTTTATTAATAATTGTTATATAGCTTCTATCAATAGAAACAACTCTACCTCACGTGACATTATTTCAAAGCTGTGCATCCATATTTTTGTCATACAATTTTGGAATATTTAAAAAATTATTTTAAAAGTATATTTGCATTGCAGATTTTAATAAGCTTTCAAATTTATGATCTTTAAAAAGTAGATAAAATAATAAAAGTATTTCCATTGAGTGACAGTAAGAAAGCGTTATTACATCTATTCTTATGTAATATCCTATAATAAAGTATATATATATATATATATATATATATATATATATATATATCAGTATGTGTGTGTATGTGTGTGTGTGTAAGAGAGAGAGAAAGAGAGACAGAGAGAGGAATTATATCTTTTATAATCCTGCGATCGACACATATTCATAGCAGAAGACGTGCAACATGCAGTTTTTTGTTCGTGCAGTTGGAAACACTATGTCTTGCCGAATTCTAAAGAGACATTCTGAAAATAAATTCTTGCCAATCGTAAGTTAAATACCGTTAAGTGGGTTTTTGTTGTGTGTAAAACATTCTCAATTTGGAGAGGACAGATCAGAGCGCACCTGTTAATACCCTAAAACCTGTATTTGGCTCCCTATTGACACTGCTCGCCTTTCCTTCTGATAACTCCACTTATTAATCTCCTGCATTTGAATCTATTAGATATTAGATTCGTGCTCTCCATTCCCAAAACGAATGCACTAATGGAAAACAACGCTCTTGTTTTCACCCTAGAGGCCATGTACTGACGACGTGGCTGTATCCGCTGATCCCATAGATGGTCTTGGATGATATAACATTGATAATGGACAAAAAAAAAATGCTTTATCAACTGCTACATTTAGAATTTGAGATAAGACAATTCCTAACCAATTACCGTTTGTCGAAAGCGTATTTCATGGGTATGTCAAAATCGTAAATGGGTCTTGTCTAGTGTATGTCTGCTACGTCATACAAGATATAACAGGATGTCAAGGCAGAAAACAACCAATCAGTTGGCTTCAGTAACGTCTTGCTAGAAACATTTGATCACATGCACTACCAACTTGAACATCATTGGAGACTGGATATAATATTTAATGGTAGACATTTTTGTCCGATGTGAGTTACATCTGCCAGCAAGACGTTATATCGGAATGGTTTTAGGAATAGAAAGAAGAATACTCTGGCCATCAAACTCCCCAGATGTCAAAGCCTTTGAGCAGTTATGAACTCTGTTGAATTAATAAGTTCACACTGCAAAATCTCCAGCACGTAACTGGGAAACAGATAAGAAACAATCTGTTAACGTCTGGCACTAGACCCAATAAGATATTTTTAGAGATATTTTGTTTTGTTTTGTTTTACGGCATATCAAACTCAATGGGTCATTTAATGCCGACAGCTTGTTTTTGTGGCAATATTTTTGTTTTGTGAAAAATCTATTTCTTTTAATATTTGTTTCCTCAAAAATGTATAGCTGGTAATATTATTTTTTCAAAAACGTATAGCTGGTAATATTTTTTCAAAAACATATTGCTGGTAATAGTTTTTTTTTCTTCAAATATTTATTACTGGTAATTTTTTTTTTACAAAGTATTTCTGGTATTAAAACCTATTTTTACACTTTTATAATGCCTTTTACTTCAGTTTCGACGTTAAATATTTTCCCATAACTGGGACCCTAACAGGTGCTACCACCCCGGGTCAGGGCGGACCTGGGAACATCAGCAATTAAGAGGTGGTTCCACGCACCTCAAATCCTCCTAATCAAAGGCCTTGCTGTTGGACGTAGTTTATCGTCTTACCCTGGACGCGGATGCAGTTTATCGTCATACACAAAATGTCCCACTGGGGAGGGGGGCTCAACACCTCTGAAGAGGTGCAGTCGGCATATTCTACAGCCCCAGCCGACAGGGCTTTTAGAGATATTTAGATTATACAAAAGCGTTTGATAAAGTACGACACGAAGAACTATTTGAACTGCTAGGTAAACTTTATTTACTAGGGATAGATATTAGAATAATACAGAATATTTACTGTGTGCAAACAGCTCGCATACGGACAGGAAAGAAATTCACTGAATATACAAAAAATAGAAAGTGTTGTAAAATAAGTATACCTCTTCATATCGAGTTTATTTAACCTTCCAGCGAGTCGATTCTAAGAGAATTTGACATCCTATGAGGATTCATTATTAGCAGCGACAATCTTAATAACATAAGATACGAAAATAACACAGTGTTGATAGCAGACACAGAGGAAGCAAGAATGGCACCTACAGAAGAGGTTCAAAGAAAGTAAGAAAAAAAGGACTAAACATCAATTTTTACCAGACACAATGTTGTTTGTCAGCAAAAGGGACACTCTAAGATGAAAATTACAATTAGGGGACGCCAGAACGAATCATGTATGAACATTTAAATATGTGGGAAATATTTTAGCAGAGGACGGAAAATGTGATGCTAAAACCCAGTTTTACTGGGATAGAGAAAGATGCCCTCAAAACGTTAAGGAAAGTATTAAGAAACAGAATATTTCGTTCGAATCAAAGAAAGAATGCTGAACTATTATGTAATATTTGTTACCCTATATGATAGTGAAGTTTAGGCAAGCTCCTCAGAGATGAATAAGCGAGTTGAGACAACAGAGATGTGGTTCTACAGAAGGATGATGAGAATAACATAGTGATCAATGCTAAGGTTTAAAAGATTAAAGAAAAGTGCACACATACTTAGCTTCAGACTGAGATAAGATTTCTAGGGAACATAATGAGGACTTAGAGAATGTGACACTCACATGACAAATTTAATGCAAGAGGGATGGAAGAGAGTAGTGAATAACATACCAAACGAGAATGTGTAAATGGTTGGCAGAACAGGGATTAGAAGGGATAACAAAAGAGCTACAAAAACAGTAGTTGTGGAGTGCCATGATCGCCTACATTCTAAAGGAACATGTCGCATAGAAAAAAATAGGAGAGAATAGTTTTGCAGGCGCAGTTATAAATTAAACTTTATTACAAGTCATCATTATCATCAGGTCAAGAATTCTTCTCGGATTATAAGTTGGTCAATGTAGGTGTGATGAGATCTTCCAACCGATCTTTTGCCGCTCGGTGGGTTCCATAGGAGGGTGTCACTCACAAGTTCTGACAATTCTCCAGGAATGACCAGCTAGACGAAGACTTCTTTTCTCGGATACTCCTGACTCGTTACTTCCAACCATCTCTGTCAGACATCGCTGTCGGCAGGTCCTCCAGATGACATCCACAGTCATCTACATGTTGGTCAATGTAGGTATGATTAGGTTTTCCAAATGATCTTTTGCCACGCAATGGGTTACATAGGAATGTGTCTCTCACAAGATGTTACTTCTCCAGGAATGACCAGCTAGCCGAAGCCTTCTCTTCTCGGATTCTCCTGACTCGTTACTTCCAACCATCTCTGTCAGACATCGGTGTCGGCAGGTACTCCAGATGACATCCAGAGTCATCTACAAGTTGGTCAATGTAAATGTGTTGAGGTCTTCCAACCGATCTTTTGCCGCGCAATGAGTTCCATAGGAGGGCGCCACTCACAAGTCCTGACTGGAGAACAACTAACCGAAGCCTTCTCTCTCTTAGTGAAACTCAGATAGGAGGAAGATGCTCATACACGCGTTTCTTTGTTGGCTGTTTCTTCCAGCTGATGTCCAATGCAACTCGAAACATCCTTGAGTATGTTCCGTCGAGTGATGCTTTTTGGTGTTTCTTCAATGTCCATGTTGTTGAGCCGTAGAGCAAGACAGATTCTACGTGGCTGTAAAGAAGTCCCTCTTAAGACTATCAAAGAGGGGGGACTTCCAGATGGTTGCCTCTGCGGATTTTGATGTCTCACTCCGTTGACTGAATGTTGCTTCCGAGGTAAACAAATTCCTGGAGGGACTTGATGTTGCCGTTTTTCAACTTAATTTTTCCTTGGTTGTAGCTGATAATTTCTCTTTTGCCAGCATTAATGTAGAGACCAATCTCGCTGGCCGCTTCTTTTATGAGATGGAAAATTTTGGTAGCCTTCCTTATCAATCGTGCCTGACAACAAGGCAATGTCATCATTATAAATATCAACGTATAATTGTCTATTGTATATGGTACGATACAATGTTGCAGTCATTTAAAGTGGTTTTTGGTAGGGGGAGTTTACCCAGATCGATATACATTTGATGAAGGCCGCAAGGTAGAACGACCTAATCGCTGTGATAAAAACGAAGATCAGTACAATAGTCTGACTCTAAATAATCTTAACTCCTTATTCCAGAATTTCAGAAAGAAAATATTTAAACGACTGTTTTATAGGACTGCTCAGGAATAGCTAGCCCTCTTCCCGCTGAGCCTGTACTGCGATCAGTTGCTAAGAAGAGAAACTAGGAGATTTGATTCCCTCTATACCTCTTTGGATTTTCTCAGTAAGATTTATCTTGCATCTCTATAAGTCTACTATTCGTTCCTGTATTGAATATTGACTGACATATCCGTTCTGGTGTTTCTGATAGCCAGGTATTCTTGATAAAAGAAGAAAACTCTGACATATTATCGGTCTTGATCTGGCATCCCATTCCATCCGCTGTATCATTGCTTCCCTGTGCCTTTTCTATACATATTTTCATGGCAATTATTTTGACAAGTTTTTATCTTTGGTATCTCGACTTACCAAATCTAAGCGTAGTACTAGATTGGCAGTTAGGTCTCACATTTTATTGTCGAAATTGCTAAGCGTAATTGCAAGGTCTATCCTCCTCTCTAGTAATTCCTGCTTTTTGAACTCTCTTCCTTTCCTCACAACTACGATCTTCAAATATTTCAACACAATATCAATCGTTATCTTGAGTTTTTAATACCTATTCTTTTACTGACCTTTCTACTCAATAATTTTCTTCT
Source organism: Acanthosepion pharaonis (assembly GCA_903632075.3). NCBI lineage: Eukaryota > Metazoa > Mollusca > Cephalopoda > Sepiida > Sepiidae > Acanthosepion > Acanthosepion pharaonis. The sequence goes on from CAHIKZ030000768.1 coordinate 882,658, forward strand.
GAGATTCTTTCACTTTCAGTTACCCGTTGTGTCTTAGTGACTTTATCGCCTTGGTTTGGTTGAAATGATTAAAAGAAATGTGAAATCCTCATCGCTGAAATTCAGGCAAAAAATTAACTAAGCTTGTTTTAAAAGTAGCCCTAAAATTTACAAATAACGAAATTCTAAATTTAAAAAACGCAAGTCATTCTAGTGTAGTTCCCATGTTAATCTGGCATTATTAGGGCCGATTTCAAGATATATGTTTTATCATTGTCTTTATTTTTGTTTTGTTTTTTCATATATTTAACTATATATACAGAGTACAATGGGTAAATTGTCGCCATTTTATATTTTCGCATCGTACATGTGCGCTGATTGTTTTGAACTTTGTAGATTGCACAAGAGAGTCAGTTGGACACCGGTTGTGAGAAAAAGAGCAACATGACACAATTCAATCCGCCAGAAATTTGGAAACGGCATGCTGTACTACTTGGCATTCGCGCCGGAAGCTCAAATACAAACATTTCAGAGTGTCTGGGTGGCACTCTGTGGACAGTGAAGATTAGAATAGAAATGGAAGATATATCCAGTCATCATCATGGTGTTTGGAGTGATCACTAATGATCCGACCCGGAAGCCTACGTCAAGTGCCTTGAGGAGGTAGTGCTGCCCTGAGTGAAAAGGACGACGGCTGGAACCCTATCTCTAGCAACAAGTACCTGCTCCATCCCAAACCTTAAGGAGAACCTAGTCTTGAGTGTGAGAGAATTTCCGCGACCGTATGTCCCCTTACATTTGGCCACCTAACTGCACGGACTGCAACCCTCTTGATTTCCTGGCACATAGGAAATAGTTGCCGGTATTTTTGCAGGTGCATTTATAGATACAATTTTATTAAAAGTATCAACGTATAATTATCTATTGTGTGCGTATAACGAAGAAAACGACGAATTATCTCGTCAAAACAAGTGGCAGCGTGTCGCGTGTATCCTATGACCGAAAATGTGGCGAAAATGAAAATTAGTTACCTCCCCCCCCAAAAAAAAGGCTACGTATTTGGCATGATATGCTGAAGATGGAATATTTAAAGTAGAAACAAGTCAGTCGCAGGAGACGCCATAAAAGTATTTTGATATACTAAAATGGGGCGTTTGAAGGATACATGGCACAGTGGATAAAGGCGTTGGTTAGATCCAGTGACAGGACCCAAAGGGTGTGAGTTCAATACCCGGTTAAGGCAGCGAAAAACTTTCAGAGGGGCAATTAACAGGAGATAACTGATAACTGACATACATTAAAAACATGGCACGTAGAACTAGAACAGTCTACCCCAGTGAGCGAAATAAAGGGTTCAGTTCGACATTCCAGCCACCTGAAGAAGGCCGGAGCGTTCAACGGACGAAATGTTGAAATAAATATGGTAACAAAGATGAGGACCCATGGCACAGGGGATAAAGGCGTTGGTTAGATCCAGTGACAAGACCCAAAGAGTGTGAGTTCAATACCCGGTTAAGGCAGTGGAGAACTTGGAGAGGGGAATTAACAGGAGATGACTGATAACTGACATCCATCAAACATGGCACGTGGAACTAGAACAGTCTACTCCAGTGAGCGAAATAAAGGGTTCAGATCGACATTTCAACCACCTGAAGAAGGCTGGAGCGTACAACGGCCGAAACGTTGTAATAAATATGGCGACAAAGATGAGGACAATAGTACGAATAATGTAAATAGTGTACATAATACCTCATCTCAGAAATATAGACAGATACTGAAGGGTGATAAATATGGCAACAAAGATGAGGACAATAGTCCGAATAATGTAAATAGTGTACATAATACCTCATCTCAGAAATATAGGCAGATACTGAAAGGCCGAAACGTTGTAATAAATATGGCGACAAAGCTGAGGACAATAGTCCGAATAATGTAAATAGGGAGCTTCCTTGTATTAATGCTTGGTCTTCTGTGAAATGATTGTTGGCACTTGCGATGCGTTCATACTCTTTCAATTACGTCCGAATAATGTAAATAGTGTCCTTTTTCTTGTATAGTTAAAAAAAAAGAAGACCCAAGTCTTTACTGCTATTTAACACATAGCTCGATGAAGAGGAACTGATGCCGTTTTTAGCGAAACAGTTTTTTTTTTAAAGTTAAGGAAATACATTCGGTTAATATTTGAATTCTCCACGCCAATTCAATTTCGGCGGCGATTATAGAAAACGCATATCCAGAAAGGAAAGAATATTTTCTAGCAAAAGGAGAAAAAATAGGTGCTTTATGTTTAAGATTCGGGATATAAATCTAAAATAAATATTTAAATGATCGTAATCGGATTATGAATCTTCTCGGAACAAAAGGTGCCTTGCTCCTAAATTGGACGTGCCTTGAAGGGACAGAGCCATTTTTTTCTTCTTTCGATATTTTACATCGAGGAAGTACGAATGGAAATTTTCGCTCTCCCCAACCATGAATACAACAATGAAAGACTGAAATTCTATATGCACAAAATAATTTCATCTTTTGCTATTTATTGATTGCAGCGTTTTTTTTTGTTTTTTTCAAGTCCCTCGAGAGTTTTTATTTTTGCAGGAATGCCAATTTAAGACCTCACAGAATTCACTTAAGGTTATCTATAATTTTTGAAAGGCGAGGAATGAGAACATTAAAATATCAGGAAAAATATATCATTCTCAACAACAATAATAATACCAGGGATATATATATATATATATATATATATATATATATATATATATATATATATATATATATATATATATATATGAATAAATATAGTTTTAAGATGTGCTATATTTATGGGATAAAGTGCTCAATATCAGAGATAGAGTGTGTGTAAATATGAAAGTGAACATAGAAGTCAACAGTCTGTTTCATTCTAGACTCAATCGTCGGAACGCTAGTGGCCTATTGCGTCTAACATGAAAAAGACTGTCGCCTCTAAGTGTTGACTTCTATGTTTACTTATATATATATATATATATATATATTAGTTGCATGGATATAAGTTTGTAACTCTGTGTTTCACGCTTTTGCTATCATCAGAAAAACTGGTTCATTTATTTAAATTGAATCTATCCTTGTTTGCATTTGCTTATGTTTGCTGGTGGGAAGAGGAAATTCACAGGGTCACAAACTGATATCTATACAACTGAATATATTAACTCTATCACTGATATTGAGCACTTTCCAATAAGTACTGCGCTTATAAAATAATATATATATATAAATATAACTATATATGTATATATATATATATATAATTAACAAATCTGATTATATATATATATATATATATATATACGTCGGGTGTAACAACAAAATTGTCCAAATCGTGTAACAGCAAAATTGTCCAATTGTTAGATTAAGCTTTGAATCGTATCTTAGAAATGATTCAAGATATCTTACTGGAATGCTCTTATCTGTCTATTTCTCTGATATGCGCTATTACGATTACTTGCATTATTTATATTACTCGGGCTGTTATCCTCATCTTCATTGCTATATTCACAACGTTTCTTCAAGGATACAAAGCCCGGTGGATAAAGACGTTGGTTAGATCCAGTGACTAGACCAAAATAGTTGTGAGTTCAATACCAGGCCACAGCAGTGGTAAAGCGAAACTAGGAAAGTTGAGCTAAAGGGAAATAACTGAGACACCCGGAAGAGGCATGACACGTGGAACTAGGACAAACTACTCCTATTGTACTATTAAAAATATCACTGCTATACTATTAAAAAATGCCGCTGCTCTTCTGTTAAAAATACTCTTAATGCATTGTTAAAATAATACCCCTGTTAAAAAATTCCTCTTAGTAACCCCTTTGTTAATTTGAGGTAGCTCTGATCAGACAGCTTCTTTCCAAGAACTGCTTTATTTCGGGGAACAGACTCCCAAGGGAATGCTTCCCAGATAATTACGATCTTAACTTCTTCAGGGTCAATCGTTATCTATCCGACATATTCTCTTTAACTGAACATACTTCTTCAATTTATCAGGGCCGGTACAAGTGTCCTGTGACCCCCACCCCCATCTAATGCATGATACGTCTCAATTATCCTAACGCAGTATTCATATACAATACAAATATAATTGTAACCGAATTTATGCACAATAATGAATCATATGCAATATAGGTGAACCATTCAATTAGAAAAATTAAAAATAAATACAATGTAAGTACAAATTAAAGACATGTCATAATAGATCATGACATCTTGAATAAATCAATCAGGTTTTGTGGCAATTTTTAACATCAACTTGAGATTTTTTATGTTAAAATGTTGAATAAGCTTAATGCATTAAAGAAAAAAAAATAGTAAATTTGAAATAGTGTTTTTTTCGAGACTTTTCATAACACTATTGGACCCTATTTTGAATCAATAATAGCTCTAATTTGAAATGATGATCCCTCTTGTTGATGTGACCTCCTGATACAATTTTCCTTTCTACTTTTCATAAATTTATTTACCATTCTCTTGATGGTTCTTGAAAGGATTTTAAAGATGGAAGTCAGAGTGTGAATGTTGGTACCATTGCTGAAGACGTGAATGATCGTTTCCTCTAACCATTGCTCAATTGGGAAGACATATTGGGGCTGACACAAAACGATTTTAACCCGTTCTCTTTCTAGCTGAATAACTCAAAGGGTTTCTCAGTGATTCTTACGACAAATCGTGTCAAGATCGCTAAACATCTTATCGGAAAACTCAATTCGTTTAGTGTTTTTTTGAAGATATTAAACATTTTTGGGGATGTACAATTGTCATTTTCTGTTGCATAATTGAACAACATATATTTACCAAAGGTTATTGAAGCCAGTAAAACATTGATGACCAGCATCGACAGCATGCGTCATAAATAACCTCTGACATCTAATTTAAGTTCTAGGCTGAAGAAGGAGGAAACGCGGACAACTGGCGCTTCATAACCAGACGCTGCATAGAAATGGAGTTCGACAACCCGGGCATTTTTAAACCTGCGCTGCCTTGCGGCCATATCAAAACAAGGAAACTTATATGGAAGTAAATCTAGCCAGAAAACACGGAGTGGAGCCACAAAGGCGGTTGGCTATCAAAACTGACAACCCCACGTCAGCTCCTGCTTTTTATTCCACTGGGACATTCTGGCCACAGCAAAGGTGAACAAAAACTTGAAGAGTTGAGTATCTAGAGGGAAATAAGTGAAAATATGATTTCCAAATAATGTTCAGTGGAATTAAAGCAATCTACCCCTGTAGACTAAATAATCGTTTCGGTTCGAAATTCCAAGGTATATCAACTGAAGAAGGCTGGAGCGTACAACGACCGAAACGTCATGAATATGGCAATAAATATTAAGACAACTGTCCGCTCGATGTAAATAGTGTAAATAATTACAATACCTCACCTCAGAAATAGAAACGTAACCTGAAGAAGGCTGGAGCGTACAATAGCCGAAACTTCGTTAATATGGCAATAATGATGTAAATAGTGCAAATATTTATACTACTCCATCAGAGAAGCATAGACAGCTTAGAGAGTCGCGTCTGATGCCAGGGTGTGGGAAGCTTGTTCCGGAAATAGCTGTTTGTGGCCCACAATTTTTTATAGTAGCAGAACCTTAAAAGTCAGTGGTCCATTTTCTTTCAGTTTCACAACGCCATAGGGACCTAACAAGTATGATCTGGCTTCTTAATATGATCCCACTATAAGATTGGAGTATCCCACAAAGTAATATGCTTAGATACGTTTGACGGCTCTGTCAAGTTGGGTGTAGATCTGGTCTTTGACTTCAGAATGTCGTTTGGAATATCGGTGCACAGATGCACACAAGGTCTACACGGCTTTCAAATGAAGAGAAGCAGAGGTTTAGAACTATTTACAAGCAGCCGGCCAGAGTTTCAATCTTGCGAAGCATTGTTTTTGTAGATAACGAATCCAACTCCCTGTTCACCGCATTAATCGGCTTCCCATCCCTGCGAGATTTAGGTGTTTCCATCTTTAAATATCACTATTCGGAAGTCGCGTTTCTTGTACAGATACCAATTTCATTTTATTATTGATTTTTAATTTCCGAATGAGAAATACTGAAGATATTAAAGATTCACAAATGTTGACACTATAATAATAATAATAATAATAATAATAATAATAATAATAATAGTTATACACGTTTGGAAAAACCTTAGGTATTTTTTCTTGTAATTGAACAAACCAATGCCCAAGGAAAAATAAGGAATGAAAAAAGAAAGAACTAAGACCATGAAAATGAGGCGAAAACAATCGTCCAGAATCCAAGCTCAGAGTCCAAAGATAAAAAAAAACCCCTCCAAAACGAGTAAAGCAAAAAGAACTATGTAAAGTGCTCAAAGTAGAGCAATCTTAAACATGAACCTAAAGAGCCAGGTAAACCTATTTAGGTTTTCACCTATACAGATCGTCAGGGTCAATATATATATATAATATATATATATATATATATATATATATATATATATATATATATATATATATTCTTCTTCGCGTGTGCTGATGGCATAGATGTGAGAGTCTCCGATTGATCGGTCGGTTTTGGATACTGGCTTGAAGCCATCGCATACCTATACAATTTGATGACTATATATATATATATATATATATATATATATATATATATATATATATATATATATATTTCCACCCCAAAATGTATCACACAATTGCGAAAAGGCTGTTTTTGTAGTACGATATTTTTTTCGATAGATGGCATGTGCAGCAAACTTCCTGGAGACTTTGCCCAACCTTGCACATGAAGTAGTTCGCCTTACTAATAAATATCTGGGAGCTAAATGCCACCATATCTCTCCATCCATGATTTCTCTTATTCATTCATATCTGCTCAATGTGTATCCAAATGTAAACAAATGACGTCATATATTATAAAATGGAAAATTGTGTTTAAAAATAGTAAAATCGACCTTGCTAAACGAACGCTCCTCAGTGGCCCACTCGGTTAAGGCACGTCAGGCTATACGACGGTTCCGTATTGGATATAGGTTCGATTCCTGTCGGAGGACGCATATTTTCTATGAAAATTTCTTGGACATTCAGGTCGATAAATGTTGTTAATACTGTTTATTATAAACAGAGCATTTACTTAAATATTTGTATCTATAAAAAGAATATATAAACATAAAAAAATGTCTTAAAATTAATTGTCGGACTTTGTCCATTTCATATTATATCTATATATGTCTGTGTGTTTGTTTGTTTGAGAGAGTGTTTGTATATAAATGTATGAATATGTGTGTGTGTATCGAGATGAATATATAAATATTGGAGATATTTACAAAAATATCTATACTTACAGAATCATTGTTCCAATGAGGTTATCAGGTGTCGAACAAGACATTGTTAATTTAAGGTCTACTCAAAATTTGGAGCTATTAAACATATATCAAAATCCCGAATGTAGTACGGACTTCCTGCTCTGTCATTTCTGAGCAGTACCCTTTGTGTTCAGATAAGTAGCATTCGTTTGATGCGAAATAATTTTTTCTTGCTTACGTTCCATGAACTTTCGTGTATTTCGTCGCATTTCGAAAAAGTTTCGAGATAATTTGATGAAGAGAACAGCGTTCTGGATGAAAGAAAATCGATGCCAGCCATGTTTTAATTGAATGCTTTGCGACTTTGCAATGTTCGGTCTTTTCTGTGTCTACACATTGAACTTTTCAAAATGCTGGTAGGCGTAACATTTGTCATGAAATCGATTTCGCTTGGAAAGGCAAGATATGGAACGAAAAGCTGTTTAGCATTTCTGCCCGGGATCACACACACACACAACACACACACGCGCGCGCAGACACAACACAAAACACACGCACACGCACACGCACACGCACACACAGACACACACATTCAAAATTTACACACAAACGCATGCACGAGCACACATAAATAAACCTAAACTATTTTCCCCTCTCAGACAACATCCTGGTTGAAGATAAATGAATAAATAAGAAAATTAGAGAAGATAAAAAAAAAATACTTATGAAATATTCTATTAATAAATATCACCTGCTTTTGTTTAAAGTAACACGGGAAATTATGAACCTTCTTTTGGCAAAATAAATGTTGTGCAGACCCGTTTCGTGGACAATGGAAAAAGAGGATAAAGAACAAAAAGAAGATGAAGAAGAAGTAAAAGAAGAAGAAGAAGAAGAAGAAGATGAATGAGTAGTAGAAGAATAAGACGAAGAAGAAGAGGATGAAGAACAAGAAGATGAAGAAGGTGAAGAAGAAGGTGAAGAAGAAGATGAAGAAAAAGTAAAAGAAGAACAAGAAGATGAAGAACGAGTAGAAAAAAAGGGGATGAATGAGATGAAGATGAAGATGAAGAAGAAGAGGATGAAGAAGAAGATGAAGAAGAGGAGGAAGTAGAACATGAAGAAGGTGAAGAAGAAGATGAAGAAGAAGAAAAAGAAAAAGAAGAAGAAGAAGAAGAAGAAGAAGAAGAAGGAGATGAAGCAGAAGAGGATGAAGAATAAAGTGAAGAAAAAGGTGAAGAAAAATATGCAGAATGAGAAGAAGGAGAAGATGAAGAAGTTGAAGAAAAAGGTGAAGAAGAGGATGAAAAAGAAGAAGAAGAAGAAGATGAAGAAGAAGAAGAAGATGAAGATGAAGAAGAAGAAGAAGAAGAAGATGAAGAACTAAGAATAATAACAAAGAATAAGAAAAAGATAAGTAGAAGAAAATGAAGAAGAAATGAAGAAGAAGGTAAAGAAGTAGTAGTAGTAGTAGAGGATTATGAAGAAGAAGAAGAAGAAGAAGAAGAAGAAAGTGAAGAAGATGAAGAAAAGAAAGTGAAGAAGATGAAGATGAAGAAGAAAAGAAAGAAGAAGAAGCAGAGGAGGAGGCTGAGAAGGAAAAGAAGATAAAGATGTGAAAAAAGAAAAAAAAGAACCGAAGGAACATAAGTAGAAGTGAAAGAAAAGTATGTATTGGAATAAGACTGATGATGATGCTGATGATTTTGGTGATGGGGGGCGATGGTGGCGATCATAATGATGATGGTGGTGGTAGTGATGATTATGATGATCTAAAAGAAAATCAAAAGAATGAGAAGAAAAAAGATTTTATAATAATAATAATAATAATAATACGAAGAGAAGAAGAAGAAGAAGAAGAAGAAGAAGAAGAAGAAGAAGAAGACCTGGTTACAACGATCCAGAGATAATGTGAAAAAGAACATCATAGAGGGTGGGGGGAACTGATAATGATGAAAAAAAAAAGACGACGCAAAAGCCGACAAAACCGAAAAAACGAAAAATCGACAAAGAATTGGAATTGGCTAGAAAAATCAGAACAAAGTAAGGAACAAATGATGAGAAAGAAAAGAAAATAATGAGACGAATAAAAAGTTAAAAAAATAAAACGAATCACTTGGGGAAAAAGAAGGTGCACGCAAAGGATAGAAAGAAACCTAGAAAGAAAAAAAAAATGAAAAATGTACTTGAAGTGGATTTAGGATATTTCAAAATACGACACTACCAAAGAAGAAATTAAATATTACGTTCGTTCTTATCATAACTGACAAATCAAAGAGGGAAAGATGTAAGAGAGAAGATTACACAAACATCGGCTTTATTCTTTTCGTGACAATTCAATTCACCAGATAAGGAATTGCTCCGTGCCCGACGTGACAGTCTATTCTATACAGAGTTACCTTTTTAGTTGTGCCGTGACAAGTAGAAGCAGAACCGCACACACATAAACATATATTGAAGGAGATAAGAAGAGAGAAAGAAAGAATCATTGGTTCGAAGTCACAAAGATCCTAAAGTAGATACGCTCCTTTCACCAAAACAAAATATTTAA
>CAHIKZ030000768.1:897500-912500 GCA_903632075.3 Acanthosepion pharaonis
TATATATATATATATATATATATATATATATATATATATGTATGTGCGTGTGTGTATGTATTTATGTATGTATGCGCGGTTATTAGTGGATATATATATATATATATATATATATATATATATATATATATATATATATATATATATATATATATATGTTATATGCAGTACTTCTTGAAGTTGCTCAATGTCTGTGATAGAGCTAACATATTCAGTAGCATAGATATTAGTTTGTGACCCTGTTTTTCAAGCTTTTGCCATCATGAGACAAAATTTGTCTCATGATCGCAAAGTCACAAACTAATATCCATACTATTGAATATATTTATATATATATATATATATATATATATATATATATATATATAAATTTACTAAATTTACATATATATATATATATATATATATATATATATATATATATATATATATACATATATATATATATCCTGTACTGTCTGTGAATGACATAATTAAGCTCTTAAAATTAATTGAGGCTTTCGGACATCTAATCGCGCTGAGAAGCTGTAATACAGCGAAACAGTACTGTCTATGAATGACATATATATATATATATATATATATATATATATATATATATATATATATATAATTCAACAAAATATCATTTTGAGTAGCTAGCATCTATTTTTTTCTTTACGGAATTAAAAAAAAAGGAAGTCATTTCACTTTAAGCGCGATTTTCCGTTTTCTTTGATCTGAGATAATTTTCTGTTTTAAAATCCCCTACCTTTGAGTATCATTTTCAGACGATAACTTTACCGCTTTTTAACGCTTGCTATTTTTCTTGGTCTCCAAGTTTTTTTTCACACTTTTCTTTCTCGTTCCTTTGTCAATTAATGTTTCGCGTGATAAAATCTTCTTCATGCATATAGATGTCCATCAGTCAACATCTCGTAGTACGCCGCCCGTTTATTCTACCAGAGAACTGAAGTCGCCTCGGGCTCATCACCAGCTGGATTCTTTTCTGATTGTCTGTCTGCTTGCGCAAAATTAAGTTTCAACTTTGCAGTTGCGATCAGAAGTGTGAACACAAGTGTGACGCTCCTCGTTGTAACTTTGTCATGATGCTTGTTTTTCATTTAAATGAGGAAAGCTCATCTCAGACAAGGGATTTTTTTTATTTTGGGCGGAGGATTACATTTAGTTATTGTACACACTAAACGATTTACGGTATTACTACGCTAATAGAAAACTTTTGTCCGCTGTTTCTTTTTATCTTTTCTTGTACGGTTTTGTATGTTTTTGTAATGAGTTGGTCGGTCAACTTGACACCCCCAAAGTGAGTGGAGGTGGGCAGGCGCGGGAACTGTGATTGGTAGCTTGCTTGTTGGTGTTTTGCATAGGTGAGTTACCAAGCTCTATGTAAAGGGCTGGAATGAGAAGGAGGGCAGTGTTTTTTCAGTCTCAGAAGTGGAGACTGTGTCCGTCGCTACGACAGCAGGAGAGAAAGAGACGAAATCATTTATTTTTTCGTGACACATTCCAACACAAGATATTTCGGCATTTACTTTGTCTCTAGCAAGATGGCGGAAAGACCGTTCGACATAAAACTGATCCCCGAATTCAGTGGTATTACGAGTGGACAGTCTGTGGTTGAATGGACCGAAAAGGTGGAACTGGTCTGCGAATTATGCGAGATCACGAAGATTGAGCGGATTCTTCCAATGCGATTCAAAGGCGGTTCCCTTGCTGTGTATAGGCAGCTGAGCAAAGAACAGAAAAGTGATTGCAGCCAGGAAGCGATGTTCGATCCCCGAAGCAGTCTATTGTATAATGCGACGCCTAAAGACGGTGTTTCGCCTAAAACAGAACCGGCTAACATGGTGCACGCCTATCACTTACGGCTGCGAGGCATTGGCATTGCAATCGCCCCGAGCGACGCGCTAGCTAAATACAGAATTGGTGACTTAGTGTGGGTTAAGACCCCGCACAGAAAGTGTACGGATAAGCTTTGAATGGGGCATGTTACCAAGATTATTAGCCCGCAGTCAGTGCGGGTTGATGGCGTGCCTCGTCTTGTTAAAGACTTACGGCCAGTTGTAGGGTTAAAACCGCCATCAGATGATGAAAGTAACTCTGAAGATGGTGCGCGAGTGGTGTATTTAAAGTCGGATCCACTGAGTTCTACCTCAAACATCAGTACTCTACCTGCGGACGTCAACGTGGCCAGCTGTCCAGAGGCGGATGGTAGCTCAACAGATGAGAGTTCATCCAAGGATGAAGACCCTGTCATCCCGCTCAGAAGGAGTGCTCGGCAGAAGAGGCCTACCCCGTGTTGCACGGTGTGCGAGCATGACAGCAAGACACGGGATGAATTTGTAATTCTGCCACCTCGGAGCAAACGAGTTCGCGCATGTGTGGTTATCCCAATATGTCAAGCGTGCAAGTTGTATATATGCGGACGCAGTCACCAGACGGATACGACCATCTCTCGAACTGAGAAGCTTTGTGATCTTAAGACCAGGGGGGGCGTGTAATGAGTGGGTCGGTCAACTTGACACCCCCAAAGTGAGTGGAGGTGGGCAGGCGCGGGAACTGTGATTGGTAGCTGGCTTGTTGGTGTTTTGCATAGGTGAGTTACCAAGCTCTATGTAAAGGGCTGGAATGAGAAGGAGGGCAGTGTTTTTTCAGTCTCAGAAGTGGAGACTGTGTCCGTCGCTACGACAGCAGGAGAGAAAGAGACGAAATCATTTCTTTTTTTCGTGACACATTCCAACACAATTTTTTCTCATTTTTTTTTAAAACCACTCATTTGGTTTGTGTTTTGTTACTCTTCCTAAAAAGTGTTTCCCTTTTCTGTTCTCTCTATTTTATTAATTTTTTTTAGGTTATTCTATATTTTCATTCATTATAAATTTCTTCATAATACGTCGTTTTCTTTGCTTTATTTTTTATTCATTAACTTCCTCATCACTTTCTTCTTCATCTTACGGTCTTCTATTCTTTTTGCTTTTCTTCAATTTATTATAATCCTTTCTTTTTTTATCTTTATCGTCTTCTTCATCAACTTTCTTTATTTTCTTTCTTCTTTATTTCAAATTTTATTTAATAGTTAATTGTTTCTCTTTCTCTTAACTGCTGCCGTTCTTCTTCTTCTTCTGCTTCTTCTTCTTCTTCTTTCTTCTTCTTCTTCTTCGCAACCTCTATATTCTTCTTGTTCTTCTTCGTCCTCGTCCTCTTTTTTCTTCTTATTCGTCATCCTTCTTCTTATTCCTCGTTCTTCTTCTTCTTCTTCTTCGTCATCCTCCTTCCTCCTCTTCATCTTATTCTTCCTTCTTCTTCGTCCTCCTCCTCCTTTTTCTTCTTTTCTTCTTGTTCTTGCTCTTTATTCTTCTACATTTTTATTCTTCCTCGTCCTCCTCCTTTTTCTTCATCCTTCTCATACTCCTCCTTCTTCTTTGTCCTTCTTCTTCTTCGTCCTCCTCCCACTTTTTCTTTTCTTCTTCCTCCTTATTTTTCTCCATTTATCTTCTTCCTCGTCCTCCTTTTTCTTCGTCCTCCTTTTTTCTCCTTCTTCTTCTTCTTCTTCGTTATCCTCGTTCTTCTTCTTCATCTTCTTCTTCTTCGTCTTCCTCCTCCTCCCCTTTTTCTTCTTCCTCCTTATTCTTCTCTTTTTCTTCTTCCTCGTCCTCCTTTTTCTTCGTCCTCCTCTTTCTTCCTTCTTCTTCTTCGTCATCCTCGTTCTTCTTCTTCATCTTATACTTCCTTCCTCTTCGTCCTTCGTCTTCCTCCTCCTTCTTTTTCTTTTTGTTCTTCCTCCTTATTCTTCGCCATTTTTCTTCTTCCTTGTCCTCCTCCTTTTTATTCGTCCTTCTGCTCCTCCTTCTTCTTCTCCTCCTCCTTCTTCTTCTCCCCCTCCTTCTTCTTCTTCTTCTTCTTTTTCTTCTTCTTCGCTCAAATAATTGCAATCTTTACAACAACTGTGACCAAAAATGTGATAATTATCAAGAAGCCTGGACCCATTTCAACATTGATTTTCATTTACGCATGAGATAAAAAGATGTAAAAGCCTTGATGAAAAATATTGTTCTATTGGATAGCAAGAAATATGAAACTTTCTTTTTTCATCTTATCATCAATCACCCTAAAAAGGATTTGATTTATGAGATTGACTGAATTTTTTCAGGTCTGAAGTTTGTGTAAATCAAAATTACAATCGCTTTTATAGGTAACGTAGACGTCTTTGAAAAGAAAGAATAAACAACTGCTGTTTAGTCATTCGCTTAAATGTTTGAAAATGGGTCAGATCGAGAAGTTTTCAGTACCTCCCCCCACCCAGAGAATACCAACTTTAATTAAACAGCGTCTTCATTTTTTTTCAGTTTCCTTTTTTCTTTTTTCCTATTTATCTTTCTTCTTTTTTCTTTTCTCATTTCTTTTCAGTTTTTCCTTCATTCTTTTTTTTAGTTCTAAATTTTCCTTCTCTTTCTTAAAGACTCATTTCTATTTCCTTTACTTCTTCCTTTTCTATTTTCCCCCTTTCTTTTTCGTCTTTTTCTTCACTGTAGTATCTTTCTTTTTCTTTATTTTTGTTCTTTCTCTTCATTTACTCTTTTATTTTTTATTTTCCTTTTTATCTACCTGCATTTTTGGTTTTCATTCTTTTCCTTCATTTCACCTGAATTCTCTTCATTTTTTCTTCTTTTCTTTATATATTTCCTTTCATTTCTTCGCCTTATCCTTTCTTCGCCTTATCCTTTCTTCACCTTTCACTTTCCCTTTCTTTTCGTCTTGTTTTTCCACTTCTTTTCTCTATTCAGCTCCTTCCCTATCTCTCATTCACCCGCCTATTTTATCATATTCTCTTTCTCTTTCTTGGATCAACGCGTTTCCTCATTTTCATTTTCCTTCTGTTCATTCTTCTTCCTTGTTCCATGTCGTTGTCTTCTTCACAATCTTCCTTCTTTTTACCTGTCTTTGAACCTTTTTGTTGTTGGATAACATTTTGACATCTTCGTGATACGAGAGTTCTTTTTTTTTCTCCTATTTTTCACAATATATTTTTGGAGTTAGAATGGCGGCAAAACGTTATGTGTGATATGGAATATTCCTGATTCGACGATCATCAGTGCAGAGAAAACAGAATTTGACATTGCATCATGGCATTGCTTTTTCGGAAACCAAAGATTCTCTGTGTCAGGCAATGTCACCAAAAACCTTTCTTTTTTTTTCAATCAAGTACCGAAAAAATCTGGATTTATCCGAGTAAAAGATTATGTGCAAATGTTTGAAATCGTTTACTTCACAATGAATGCGAGGGATTTTGGTGGATTTGTCAAAGCCATTCTTTCAAATTGGGAGCTGTTTCGTGAGCTCAAAGTTTTACTTTACAATGAATCTATTGCGATTACTAAACCAGATAAAGCGTCTGGAGTGGGAGTTTTGAATCGATACGACTACATGAACAAAATGTCATCTTTTTGTGAATGAAAAAAAATAGATTGGGGCAGGTAGAAACGCGCGAAAAAGTTAAAGCTTTTCAATTAAATTTTCAGAAACGTCTCTTCAATTTATTGAAAGACAAATTGCTTCCGGCCGATATTTATGACATTAGGCCGTTAGGGTCGTTGCGCCCCAAGCTATACGAGTGGCCTAAGATCAAACAGAATAATATCCCGCTTTGTCCTTTCTTGTCAATGAATGAATTTGTCTAGCATAACTTCGCCAAATACATGTCCGTTATGTCAAACCAGTCTTGGGCATGCATTCAAAATACATTATTCTTGTTTTTTTTTTTTTTGGTTTTTTGGTTTGTAAATTATATTCAAAACTGTCCTTTCTCTTCTCAAAGTAGCTTCCGGTGTTCGTTTGACACCAGCAATCTATTTATTTGTGTTCCTCTTAAGGAAATTATAGATTTTTATGCTGATACGTGGTGCCATAGTTGCCTTTTTCTCACCAGTTATTTCGGAAACTGTTTCCGTAGAGCTAATTAATTTTTTATTGAACAGGGTAACTCAACTTTTAGAGAGAAGCGTTTCCGGCATTTATCAAAAGGCAGCTGAGAGATAATTCGTGGTTGTTTCTGGATCCGCAATAGCAAGGCACCTAAAAAATAATAGTCAATGTGCCGCAGCGTATCGAGGAGACATTTTAAAAATAATGGATGGTTGTTTGTCTATATTTCTGACTTGAGGTATTATGTACATTGTTTACATTATTTAAACTGTTGTCCTCATCTTTGTCGCCATATTTATTACAACGTTTCGGCCGTTGTACGCTCCGGCCTTCTTTGCTGCGGAAAAAATATAAAGGGGAGACGGGCCGCCCCCTTAAGGTAAGGCTTCAAGAACACCAGAAACCTGTAACACGAGGGGATGTGTAAAAAATCAGGCATGGCTGACCACATATGGAGAGAAAAGGAAGATCAGCGCCCTCTGTGGGATCAGGCTGAGATCATAGACAAGGAGCACCATTGGAAAATTCGTAAACTTAAAGAATCAGCACATATGCTAGGCCACAAAAATCTCCTGAGCCGACCAAGCATAGAAATGAATACAATATTGGAACCAGTAACAGGGAGTGCCAGAAAAAAAAGCGATAATAAGAAAAAAAAAATGCAATATGAGCTCTGGTAAAAACAGATAAAGATAACAGAAAAAATTGCAATATGAACACTGGTAAAAAAATGGTCGCTGAAGATATTCATACACAGGTGTCTTCAAGGACACATGGCACAGTGTATAAAGGTCTTAGTTAGATCCAGTTACAGGACCAAAAGAGTGTGATTTTAATACCCGGTTAAGGCAGTGGAGAACTTTCAGAGGGGCATTATCAGGAGATAACTGATAAGTGATGCCCATTAAACATGGCAGTGGATCTAGAACAGTCTACCCCAGTGAGCGAAATAAAGAGTTCAGTTCGACATTCCATCTACCTGAAGAAGGCAGGAGCATACAATGGCCGAAACGTTGAAATTATTATGGCGACAAAGATAAGGACAATAGACTGAATAAAGTAAATAATGTAATGAATGATTGATTGGCCTTAATGTGATCTGCATGTAAACATATGCCGGTAGTCTACGAATTTTTTTATTTTGTGTTGTGTAAAGATTAGCTCTTCAACGGTATAATGTATAGACAAATTGATGGGATAGCAATGGGCAACACTCTTGACCCTGGTAAAGCAAATATTTTCTTGGAGTTTCATGAACAATACATTCATTGACTTGCCAACCGAACCGTTATTTACGAGATGTAGACGAAACATTCTGTGTCTTTAATGATGATTTGGAAGTAGAAATCTTTCAAAGAAAATATTGAACAGTCTGTATCTTGCTCTGGAGGTTACTATTGAACAGGAAAGCGACTTTTCCCTACTTTTTACATATCTCTACACAAAGTCGTAATTCCAAATTTATTACAACGGTCAAACCCAGGTCTTCAGGTTTATTAATAAATGAGACTCATTCTGTCCCAGAAAGTATAAGATCAACTTTTCCAAAACCTTAGTCCATGGGTCTCCTATGATCTGTTCTCACAATAAGTTTTTAACAAGTATTAAAATTTATTAGGGAGATATTTTGTGATCTTGGCTATCCTTTGGACATTGGGCAATCAAGTGTAAGTGCGAAGATTGAAACAATTTCGTAAGCCTAAACACTTTGTCCTTGGAAAATGCCCTGTCTGTTCAAAACTGTCCTGTATTTGTGAGACTGGCGCCATTTTTGCTAAGCATATCTCGTCCAGTATTTCGCAATGCTACTTTTTTGCTTATCCACGAGTGATGTTCCCGTCTCGACCGACGTTGAAATCTGTTTGTAATGGCAGCCTGCTTATCTTTTAAAAAAAATAGTTCAATTATTTCTTTTAAATGTCGGTACGACAATGAATATATAGACAGAAAAATTCAACTTTTAGAGAGAAGAGTTTCACAGCAGATTCCGGCATTTATCAGAAGGCAGCTGGGAGATAATTCGCACAAGTTGATTGCTTCTAGATCCACAATTGCAGCGCACCTATTAAATAATAGTCATTGTGAGGCAGCGTCTCGAGGGAATATTTTTTAAAAATAAAAGATGGTTGCTTAGTCTTAATATGATCTGCATTTAAACATAAGACCCTAGTCTATTACGGGCGTTTTTATTCTGTGTTTTTTTTACATCGGTTAATTTCTTTTGTTTTTCGTCGATCGAGTTTTTTTTGTATAAGAGAGGAGTGAAAACGGTTAAGTACAATATTTTGTCCTTTTTCTCTTGTTTAAATTAATATCTAAAATAGGTCCGTTTTTCATGCCATAATTATTTTTTTTTTACCGCAACTGAATTACTGAATAATATTGTTTCACTTATAAAAGTTTAACTAATAAATACTTAACATATTATAATTGAAATAATACAATTTCTCACACATCCTTAGGGGATAAATAGATAGATTCTTTTTCATTTTAAGTCAATTTAATGACCAGAGTTTTCAGGAAACCTGTCTCCAGCCAGCCTTTGAATTGGCAAACATAAAATTCTGTAAGTGATTTTAGATAATCATAAAAGTAGAGTCCTTTGGAAAACTGACCGCCCAAAAGCTGAATAGGTGGTCTCCTTTTCCGGAAAAAAGGTGGACGGATAGGGGCGGTGGGAGCCCTGCCGGTCTTCATATAATGAGTGGTAAGTGACCAGCATCAGTGACGAAGGGGCCGGCAGTCAGAGAGTAGGAAAGGTAGAGCAGTGAGTGTGTCAGCAGTAGCCGAAGTCGGGCAGTGAATGTGAGGGCCCTTTCTCCATAGGGCACTAGTTAGTAAGATAGCAGTTTTCCTCACCGAAGCCGAAAGAAGACGTTACTCTTTAAGTGAGAAATGGCATTTTTTGCTATTTCCCAATCAGTGTCCTCAAAAGCATTTGTCTTTATTCTTTGTTGAATTCGATCACGGGCGAACCTTTGAACGTAGCGAATCGGAATATATGCAGACACAGCCGACCTTGGATGACATCATCGTTGTGCAATGACGGACTTGCGGAAGTGGTCGTTGCGTAAGGAAATGAATATATTTTTTTTATTAATAAATTTGTAACATTTTAAAAATATGGCAACCAACTACAATACAATATTTATTACTTACCATTTTATAAACTTCATGCTGATGGTTTGTCTCCTTGACGTGGCGGGACAGCTTGCGTGCTTCAACGACAACCAGAGCTATGTGGGTGGGGGATTTTGCTCTTAGCATGTCCAACCATGCTCAACAGGTCTGTGTGGTAGGAGCCAGACAAAAAACACATCCTGGGCCCCCAGTTTGGGGGTTGTGCAGTAGGCTAACAAACTGCTCACTTAAAATCTAGCTTTTTACAGAAACATCAACGATATCTTCAAACGATATGGCCGAGTAAGAGTCCTCCAAAGTGGAGTGTATGACGCGTGCTGGTGAAAATCCCTCGGGTAGGCAGCAGGCACAACATGTGGCAAGCTGAAGAGGATCACCCGGAATCGCGTCCGTTGGAGAAGGTGTTGTGGTGGCACTATGTTCCTCAAGTAATTAAGAGGCATAATGAATGAATGAATAAATTGTTAGCTCCAGAATCAATCATTCGGCCTAGGTTGGGTCTAGGCACAGAAGTGTAGACGCAAAGGTGAAGGCAGCCGTCACGACATGGGTCGAGCTGAAAAGGATCGCCCGTAACCGTATCCGGTGGAGAAGTGTTGTTGCGGCTCCATGTTCCCAAAGGAATTAAGAGGCATAATGATGATTTTATAAATAAATAAATAGGAAAACAAACTTCTTATTCATAAATTTATAAAAATGTAAAATTCATTATAATATGCTGAAATTCAGTCAGTCAGTTATGTGCCATGCGGGATACACGCTTAGGCGATTATGTATCTTTCAATGCATGACTGACGAGGCAGATTTTTTTCCTGCAGTAGGTAGCCATTTCTTTCTGCGGTAGACCAGTTGCTATCCAAGGCTATAGAACCTGGTCTGTCCTGCTATTTATGAATAGCTGAAGGGAGAAGAGGATTCATTTAATACCTTTCCCAAGGGTATTAGCTCGTCAGTGAATGTAATGGATTCGACTGGAATTCGAACTCGGCTCACCGATTCCTCGATCCGAGCCGCTATCCATTACTACAATGTGCCTGTAATTAAAATCATAAAATAGCTTGCCAACTGGAAATGGTGTATAGACTAATAGAGATGGTAAGAAAAAAGAACGCCCATTTGACACTGCGTTTTTTTTTTCCTTTCGGGTTCGCATGTTTAACTTTGCGGGAATCGTATTTTATATATATATATATATATAATCTAATAATTGATCATTACACATAATTTATCATTTGATCGTGTAAGAATTATTATAAATGAAATGTTACGGAACCATTCAGGGCATTTCTTCTGCAGTTCACATGACAATTGATGCAGACCGAAATATCACCAAACAAAAAACAGGATCGTTGGAAAATGTTATAAACACCGTCAATAAGACGTAATTGAAAGAGTACGAACGCATCATAAGTGCCAACAATCATTTTACAGAGGCCCAGACATTAATACAAGCAAGATCCCTATTGGCATTATTCGGACTATTGTCCTCATCTTTGTCGCCATATTTATTGCAACGTTTCAGCCCTTCAGTATCTGTCTATATTTCTGAGATGAGCTATTATGTACATTATTTACATTATTCGGACTATTGTCCTCATCATTGTCGCCATATTTATTACAACGTTTCGGCCTTCTTCAGTTGGTTGGAATGTCGAACTGAACCCTTTATTTCGCTCACTGGGGTAAACTGTTCTAGGTCCACGTGCCATGTCTAATGGATATATATATATATATATATATATATATATATATATGACTACAGAAAAACTTATCTTAGCCGATGTGTTTCGTCCCGTGAAGCATTTTATGAAAGGAAATGTAAGGATTTTATTTTGCAACAAGTATAAGCTCCTGTTAATTCCCCTCTCCAAGATTTCCACTGCCTTAACCGGGTATTGGGTCCAACCAACGCCTTTATCCACTGTGCCATGTGACCTTTGAGAGGGGAATTAACAGGGAGACATACTAAACATAGCACGTGGAACTGAACATCCACTAAATTCCAACCACCTGATGAAGGCCGGAGCGGTACAGCGTCCGAAAATGTTGTAATGGAAAAATAATGTAAATAGTGTACATAATACCTTATCTCAGGAATATAACAGTGAAGGCCTGGAAACGTTGTAATAAATACCAAAGATGAGGACAATAGTCGAATAATGAGCGAAATAAAGACAGATACTGAAGGGTCGAAACGTTGTGATAAATATGGCGACAAAGATGAGGAAAAGGTCCGAATAATGTAAATAGTGTACATAATACCTCATCTCAGGAATATAGACAGATACTGAAGGGTCGAAACGTTGTGATAAATATGGCGACAAAGATGAGGAAAATAGTCCGAATAATGTAAATAGTGTACATAATACCTCATCTCAGAAATATAGATACTGAAGGGTCGAAACGTTGTAATAAATATGAAGGAGAAATATGAGGGACAATAGTCCGAATAATGTAAAAAAAACCTCAAAGATGAGGGGAAACATGGCGACAAAGATGAGGATAATAAAAATAATGTAAATAGTGTACATAATACCTCATCTCAGGAATATAGACAGATACTGAAGGGTCGAAACGTTGTGATAAATATGGCGACAAAGATGAGGAAAATAGTCCGAATAACAAATAGTGTACATAATACCTCATCTCAGGAATATAGACAGATACTGAAGGGTCGAAACGTTGTGATAAATATGGCGACAAAGATGGGGAAAATAGTCCGAATAATGTAAATAGTGTACATAATACCTCATCTCAGAAATAAATATGGCGACAGGATACTGTAAAAGTGTACATAATACCTCATCTCAGGGACAGATACTGAAGGGTCGAAACGTTGTGATAAATATGGCGACAAAGATGAGGATAATAGTCCGAATATGTAAATAGTGTACATAATACCTCATCTCAGGAATATAGACAGATACTGAAGGGTCGAAACGTTGTAATAAATATGGCGAGAAATATGAGGACAATAGTCCGAATAATGTAAATAGTGTACATAATACCTCATCTCAGGAATATAGACAGATACTGAAGGGTCGAAACGTTGTGATAAATATGGCGACAAAGATGAGGATAATAGTCCGAATAATGTAAATAGTGTACATAATACCTCATCTCAGGAATATAGACAGATACTGAAGGGCCGAAACGTTGTGATAAATATGGCGACAAAGATGAGGAAAATAGTCCGAATAATGTAAATAGTGTACATAATACCTCATCTCAGGAATATAGACAGATACTGAAGGGTCGAAACGTTGTAATAAATATGGCGACAAAGATGAGGAAAATAGTCGAATAATGTAAATAGTGTACATAATACCTCATCTCAGGAATATAGACAGATACTGAAGGGTCGAAACGTTGTGATAAATATGGCGACAAAGATGAGGAAAATAGTCCGAATAATGTAAATAGTGTACATAATACCTCATCTCAGGAATATAGACAGATACTGAAGGGTCGAAACGTTGTGATAAATATGGCGACAAAGATGAGGAAAATAGTCCGAATAATGTAAATAGTGTACATAATACCTCATCTCAGAAATATAGACAGATACTGAAGGGTCGAAACGTTGTAATAAATATGGCGAGAAATATGAGGACAATAGTCCGAATAATGTAAATAGTGTACATAATACCTCACAGGAATATAGAAGATACTGAAACGTTGTGATAAAATGGCGACAAAGATGAGGATAAGTCCGAATAATGAAGGGTCGAAAATGGCGACAAAGATGAGGAAAATAGTCCGAATAATGTAAATAGTGTACATAATACCTCATCTCAGAAATATAGACAGATACTGAAGGGTCGAAACGTTGAATAATAAATAAATAATACCTCATCTCAGGAATATAGACAGATACTGAAGGGTCGAAACGTTGATAAATATGGCGACAAAGATGAGGATAATAGTCCGAATAATGTAAATAGTGTACATAATACCTCATCTCAGGAATATCATCTCAGAAATATAGACAGATACTGAAGGATACTTGAAACGTTGTGATAAATATGGCGACAAAGATGAGGATAAGGGTCGAAACGTTGTGATAAATATGGCGACAAAATGAGGATAAATAAGTGTACATAATACCTCATCTCAGGAATATAGACAAGCAAGGTCCCGTTTCACACTGTCCCCAGTCTTTTGGAAAGCAAGTTTATGTCTTGCTTAGGATTGAGTTTGCGGTTCTTTCTAAAGTCTTTTCATCTTCTTTCAATCCAAGTATCCCCTTGTGTCTTTGTGCCGTTGTTACCTTGCTTGGAGTAAACTGATTAAAAAAAAAACATTAAAAAAAGATACATGGAGAGAACTGGTCAGGGGTATATGTGCGCAATATGATTACGACCACACCTTATTCACACAGTCGAATCTCATCTCGCCACGAAGCTAGTAATCGATAACATTTTCATAAGTCATGTGTTTTAAATGATATCCCGACGTGAATGTGATTTTGGCTATGTCGTATGAGCACGAGGGCAATCTAAGTGGGTGTATGGCGTGCAAAATTTTTTTTCTATTATTCCAGATTTAATAAAGATAATTCGAACGACGCCAGAAACAGTAAACGAAAAATATTTAATCGAAAATAAAAATACAGTTTTATACTCAATGTTAGGGTTAATAAAATCACAGTAAAACGAACGTGTCCCTTTATTTATTTTTGGCATTTTAAATGGAAAATAAGAAGGTCAAAAATACATGACACCTCCATAACCTAGAGCTTACATGTTCGCTTGGGGATGTGCAAAAAAGGATACTGCTTTATTAATAAACAGTCTGTGATTTTTGCACTGAAATCAGTGTTATCGCAAAAGAAATAATTCGAAAGATATAAAATATGTGAGAGTATTAAAGAAAGAATATCGAACGGAAAGATATAGAGGGGTAAAGATTTGAAAATATACTGAATGCGCTCGTCTTTTAAAAGTAGTCTATAAGGAAAAGAAGTTCACAGAAGAAGAAGAAAAAATCTGTAAGCCAGACAGATCTTTGGAAAATGTTCTAATCTTTACCGGAAATGTTCTTGGAAAATTTCATTTAAGCATTTCGATAAAGGCAGCGTCGCTCAATGTTCCTTATCTCCTGGATTTCTCATTCTGTCACGCTAACTTCCTGAATACGAGTGTTTGCGGAAACATCGCCACTCAGAAACGAATGACCTACAGAAACGAAACGTACGTTTTCCACGCATTCGCCTTGCAGTTAAATACATTTAATATATCGGTTCTTTAACCCTTGCATATAGAGTCCGATGTTTAGTCGTTTCAGAAAACAAATATTAGAATTTATTTGGAAAGGTTTATTAAAAGAAACTACAGCTTCGATAAAAGATTCTAACATATTATAATTTGGCTTGTTAATAATACTCAGATGAAGAAAGCTGAATAGTGTAGTTGCCTTGTCTACTCACTCGCCAAATGAAAGAAAAATAAACGTCTTTTCCAACTTACGACCAGGTATATAGTTCTTTAAAAAGAGAACATCTTACCGCCGATTGTGTTTCAGTTTAATTGACAATCCTAATTAGATTAAAACTCTGCATTGACTGTTTAGCCTTTCTCAAGATAGACAGCCATCAGAAGACATTCCTTATCCCTAAAAAAACAGTGTCCCTGAAGGTTCCTTATAGTTTTGGAATTTCTTCCGTAATGGAAAACCTATGATCAACCGCTAGGGAGTTTATTGTTTGTCTTCTTTCGTTCTTCACCCTTCTACTTCGGCTTCAGTCACTTTATCACCGCCACGTCTTGGGTATGGTGATAAACTATATCCGACAACAAGACAGCGGGATATTGAAGGTTTTAAGGAGCATGGGTCCACCTCTTAATTACTATCGTTCTCAGGTCAACTCTTACCCGGGAACGTTATGGTTCCATCTATGGACATATAGTGAACTTTCAAACAAAAATCAAAATTATA
>CAHIKZ030000768.1:917500-927500 GCA_903632075.3 Acanthosepion pharaonis
TTTTACTCAGTTTCTTTCTTTCTTTCTTTCATTCTTTCTTTCTTTTCTTGCATAAGTTCTTTGGTTCTTTTCCGTTTTTGCTCAATTTCTCCCTTTCTTTCTTATTTCTTTCTTCCTTGTTTCTGCTCAAATTCTTTGTTTCTTTTCCATTTTTTCTCAATTTCTTTCATTCTTTCCTTCTTTCCAGTTTTTACTTGATTTCTTTCTTTCTTTCTTTCTTTCTTTCTTTCTTTCTTTCACGTTTTTGCTCAAATTCTTTCTCTTTTTCCATTTTTTGTTCAAACTCTTTTTTCCTTCTCTCTCTCTCTCTATCTTTCTATCTTTTTGAAATACGGTATTTTCATTTATCCTTGTTTCATTATTAAGAGACGGCTTTACATCAACTACTCTGCTGCCTACAAGAAACTAATGTGCCTATAGAGGCACATAATTTCATATTTAATCAGCCACCGGAATAAAATGAAGGAAATCTGTCTGGAAATAATCAGTTAAACCAAAGTAAAAAAAGAAAAAAAGAGAATCGATTGTCAGATGACTTACTAAAAGATCTGTTAGTGGCACACGAAGACTGCAGATACTATACGGCTACGTATATTTGGGTTTTACGAAATTAATTATGTATTTCACTGCTATAAATAATGACGCTATCAACCAAGGTAGAGCTAACGTTGAATGGGAGAAAAGTGCATTTGCAATTAGCTTACCATCTTTTTTATGCAATGGTTTCATTTATCGGGCAATTCAGAATTCGATTATGATAAAATTGCAAGGAGGGGATTTGGTTTCCTCTTGAACCCATGCCCTATCTAAAACAGTGTTTGCTTAATGAATGTCAACTTTTCTTACCTGTGCCACATTGTCGCAAATGATGGGAAGAATGTTTTGCATGTGAAGAGAAAACCAACAATAGCGGGTATCACAAAATGAGAAAGAATTTCCAAAACAAGGACACCATCCGCAGAAGTTCATGTTTTGAGTCTCATGGAATATGAAAAGTGTTATCCATTACGATTCCCTGGAACCCGGAAGGACCATCAGCCAAATATCCGTGACCAAGGCGATCCTTCATGTTTGGACTACATCAACTGTGGAGAGGAATGAGATTCGTCACGTTTAATTGCTCAAGACACGCTATGCATGAATGAATACCTGTCCAGGTTTGAACCCAGATATAGGGAAAAAAAGGATCCGCATCTCAGAAGGGCTGAGACCACGCGACCACACCCGGGCATAAGAATGGTAAGAAAGTTGTGAGTAAATAAAACATGCATGCAAATTACAGCCGTTTAAGCAAACATCACAAAAAGAAACATTTAAATTTGGCAGACATATACGAGGCAGCGCTGAAATGTTCATAGGTTGACTATAAAAGAGTATGAAATCTTGTATGAAGAAATTTCAAATCTACTATCTATATATCTCATGTTGTCTGTCTGTGTGTCTGTCGTGGGCGTTGTTACCTCGCCCAGGCAGCATTTCTCACCCGATTTCGATGCGGTTTTCACCACAAGTTTGCAAATGGCTGCCTTAAGGACATGACGGAGCCCAATTTTTCAGTTCGGACTCAGGTTCCGAAAAAATCGATAATCGAAAAATTCTGCTTACAGAAGGAATTATTGCATTTCAACCAGATTTGACACCCTCTTAGAGTCTACC
This sequence comes from Acanthosepion pharaonis, assembly GCA_903632075.3. Lineage (NCBI taxonomy): Eukaryota > Metazoa > Mollusca > Cephalopoda > Sepiida > Sepiidae > Acanthosepion > Acanthosepion pharaonis. Next base: position 919,157 of record CAHIKZ030000768.1, read on the forward strand.
TTTAGAAGTGTTGTCCAGAAGTTTCATGACCACGGACCCCTAAACATCGCGGAAAATCGGTAAAACCCTAAAGCCGATACGCCCAGATTGCACCTGAACCGCATGTCGGTTTTTAGCGAAAACCGATCGGATTTATGAGGATGCCATTAGGAGTCACCATGTGAAGTTTCAACTCTGAGCGCCCCCCCCAACAGTGCAAATGGACAATCGGTCAAACCCATAAAATGTTTTTCCGGTTGGGTATTTTCTAATTGCAGATTAATTTAAGGTCACGCTATGCGCGGGAAGAAACAGGTTAGTGCGTGCAGTGCTGTATGAGTCGTACGTTTTTTGAATCAAGCACGGGCAACGCCGGGCCATGCTTCTAGTATTCTTATAAGTGTCTTGTTTATTTCCAGATAAACTGATATCTGACTGTCCAAAGAAGACTGGTCATCCTGTTGGTCAAAAAGTTATCGAAAGCAGATATGACGTCATTTCACTGTGGTACCCGTTTCCGGCCAAGTGCTTTTCCTGTTGGTGAACAGATGATAGTCAATAGATAGATAGGAGAACGGGCAGGGCGATGAATCAATTCAAAGCCTCAGTCACGCAAAACAGACATTGAAACCAAGGACTTGTGTGCAGAAACATTACACTGATCAAACAAAACCCATTCTGTCAGATTTCCTGTGTGTTGAGTCTCAGTAGACATTCGTATCTGTCTCAGCCAATTGAAATAGCGCTATACATTGATGCTGTGGCCATGTTGAAAATAATCAATAAACACAATGCTTCTTGCATCCTAAATCTCTCAGGCCATAATCTTCGCTGCAGTTGAAACAACTTTGGTTTTCCTTGGAGCACGTGAGGAGGGATGTGTTCATTGCATTGATTGTCTCTTTGGCTCTGGTTCAAAGGGATAAACCCAACACTTATCTTGGGTTATGAAACATTCAAGAAAACCAGTTGGATCTGCCTCAAAAAAAGTCAAACTTTCCAGTGTTGTTATTAGCTTGAATTATTTTTGATCTAATGTCAACAAACAGAATCAATCTAACTAATCTATATAGCTGTATATATATATATATATATATATATATATATATATATATATATATATATATATATATATATATATATATCATCAGACGATTCAGTTTTCTGAAGTCAACACACATCAGTAGACGTTTATTGTCATTAATTTGTCCTATTTTCACGTCCTCCATAGTAACAAATAAGTTTTAATCTCTAGAACACGCCATTAATTACAAAACATTCAGAAAGAAGGTTGAAATATATTTCAAACATTTTCTGGGGGAAAACTGCAATTTCATTAAACGTGTAATGGAAAATTTGCCACACCGTTGGATTGCACTTTTTGAAAATGAATATAATTATATTTTTTGACAGTATTTAAATAAATTCAACTGACATGTATTTACTTCTATATCATAACTTGCGAAACGTAATTACTTTCCGAACACAGTTATATATATATATATATATATATATATATATATATATATATATATATATATATGATATATAGATATATAGATATGGGCAGATTAAGAGAGATTGAGATCAATAGATAGATATATGATTTTAAAATAAAATAAAGACTAAAACATAATACAAAAAACAAATTAAATAACTAATATCAAGTTCAACACTATAAAAACGGTTAATTCCAGATTCCGACTTTCCATTCACTTTCGATATATATATATATATATATATATATATATATATATATATATATATATAGTTTAAGAAAAACTAGGTAATCCGTATGGGTAAACCTAAGGAGGATAAAATCCAGAGAGCTCAATGTAAATCCAGAGCAAATAAACCGTTTAAATGTGTCAATATCTGCTAACTCACTCGTCTTCTCTCCCACTCACTTTCTCACTTCGTTAATTTACATATGCTTAATACGGCCCGTCAAAAATGTGTAAATTTCCTTTTCATTTTTGTTTGGAAGTAAAGTCTAATGATCCGCAGTCCTTTAAAAGGGCTGTGGTGAAATAATTTATTACATGGAACTTTGAAGTGGTCTGTTTTATTTATATATATATATATATATATATATATATATATATATATATATATATATATATATATATTAATAATTAGGTGATTTGTATAATTTCTTAATATCTTTCAGCGGAATCTTCACAAGCAGAATAGCACCGGAAAGTCGTTTCTTCCTTATTTGTGAATCATCAGCAGGGCACATCCTCTATCGACTCTGTGAATCGAACCTGTACAGCACCGTTACGATTCAAGCATCATAGAGTTGGTCCAAAAGAGCAACGATGTCGAGAAGTAAACTAAGTTATTAGACATGATATAGCAAAGCAGATCCTTCATTGTAGTGACACTTCTCGAAGCATCCATGACTTAACAGGACTGGCACCTGAGAGTAATCACTTCCTTTGCCATCCACAGCAATAGAAGCTAGATCCAGAATAGGTTGTATTATAGATTAATAATTGAGGGGTCTGTATAATTCCATAATTTATCATGCCTAGAACCTAGAATCCTATTAGAGCGGTCTGTGTCGCACTTTCCGTTCTGTGTCAGACCATTTTAGTGACAATCTAGTGACAATCACAGGATTATGTATGCAGGCGGAGAGAAGGATCCGACTCGATACAAGATTAAGAAGAAATGGAGTAGAAGGATTCAATTTCTTCTCCCGTACTTTGGGTTCTCAGTGCATGCATTATTCTGATAGCTACGTGGATAGGCATTCCATTCATTTTGACTACCAGAATTCTTTCTGATATTTGGTAGTATTTCAGAACACATTTCTTGACTTCTAAACAAACAAATCCAAAACCTCACAAACTAATATTATTAAAGATTTTCATGATTTTCTTTGTTCCGATTTGCAAAATCGGCTTCAAACCTTTTCTTGTTACTTAATCCACTTTTCTTGCTTGTTAGCATTTCAATTATTCTCAATTCTCGTCGTTGGCAGAACTTATTTCCCGACATTTCCTTCTGTGTGAAATGAGTCCTATGGTGGATGCAAAGAATGGACACGAGGCCGAGTGGTTAGAACGTTCGCATGCTAACAATAAGACCCGGGTTCGAATCTCACCATAGTCGATTTGTCAGGAAGGAGACTTCCTGATGTTATCGAACTGGAGAAGTCGATCCCAGCGTGCGACACCTTTGGAAATTGCCTGAAAACCATACCGCGGGTTGACCCAAGTCTTAGGAGTGAAATTGGATAGACGGAACCCATGAGTGCCGTCGATAGCTGTGCAAGCACGAAGTAACAAGTCATCGTGACCGAGGGTTTGAGTGTGCTGGCCTTGTTCAGATTGTTGATCACGCTTAACACGCTCTCTCCCTGAAACTGTAACTAAGGTCTGCTCAGTATATTTGCAGTATAAACCACAGGTGGGCTCTGCGAGTGTTGAATAAACACAAATGCGCCTGAGCAAGCGTCTACAATAGGGATTGGCTTGTCACCCTAGTAGACAGGTATCCTCGAATACGAGTGGCCAGCTATACTACTGGATGTGGAGAGACGTCCACAGCCACCACATGATAGTGTAGAAAAATTTAAGGGATGGGGAGCTGTGTCTTTTATTTCGGCTTTCTTCATCTTCTAATCCTCTTCTGGTATTTTGGAAAGGATGTTGTTTTTGTAGACTGTTCTTTAATTGTGACGTAAGAAAGATCTTTGAGCATGAAGGCATCGGGTTGCCAACTTGTTCTCATACGTAGAATGTCGCTTGACTGCCCACCCACCGGGCGCCGGAGAGTGCTTAGTCTGGTTCATTCACTGAATCCTTACCGGCATGGTGACCCAATGAAGAGACAGAGATCTCGAAGGTATTGCATTTAGCATCGTGACGCGCAAGCTCCTCCACTATGAGACACTATATACACACGATATGCTTTACACATTTTAGAAGCTCAAAATACATTAACGGATTTTTAAGCGGATTAAATGTTAGGTAAACATCTACATGATTGACATCTTAGAGCCAGTTTTGTAAGTTCTGTTTCGGCTGTTCTATGACACTGTTTACTGAGCGATATTTATTCGAAAATTGGATAAATACAGTCTTCAATTCCTTCTTATCAAACTAAAATCACTCAAATGGTTTGTCATACGCTTGCTTAAACAGCTTGTCGTGTTCCTGATGTATTTATTTGATGTTTTATTTTATTACAAGGATCGTAGACTTGTAGTGGTCAATGAAACTGATAAAATACATTTGTGTCTTGAATCTTGGATTTTATAAGATTTTTGCTATATATATATATATATATATATATATAATCATGAGGTTAATACTCATACCCAAATTCCCGCTCCTATTCGAAAAATTACCCTAGATAATACTTTTAAAAACACCTAATTGTAAAAAAAGGCTAAATTTGGCCTCGAGTGAATGATGCCTGTAAATATCTGATGATATAAGTCCTATTAATTAGGTACCTCCACTTTTTCGGCATAAATTTTCGATACCTAAGTTTTAAAATGATTTTAAAAAAATGAAAAACCATTCTTGACGATTTCATTTTAGCTTTAATTGAAAGCAAAAGGATTACATTTATTATTTTCAGTAAGTAAAATATTCTGGTGTATTTCAGATACAGATTATATAGATTGGAATTAGTTTAATTTCGATTGCTTAAAATTTTCTTAAAAGCGGCTATTTTCTTAATTTAAAAAAAATTTGTAAACGAAACAAATTTATCGCTTTTAAAACTCTTCTTATATATATATATATATATATATATATATATATATATATATATATATATATATATATATGTGTGTGTGTGTGTGTGTTTTTTCTGACATAAAGTTTAATTAATCTGATTTAAAATAAATATTACTTATAGCATAAAAAATTAATATACAACTATTTGTTATTGATCTGCCATGTTTATCTGAAGCGATGTTTAATGGATGATTGAGTGACGAAGCGATGACAGCTAGTATATCTGACTAGAATTAACATAAAATTTACGAAATCTAAATGAACGCATTTTTGTTTGTTTTTTTACCTACCTAGTAATTTTTACAAATGAACATATTTTCCGCAATTATCTAATAATGTATTGACTTTTATTTACCTTTCGAAGATGCTTTATACAAAAATAAAATAGTATAAAATTTTCTTAAATTAATTTCTCTGTAAAGAGATAGAACTATTAGATCACGTGACCTTTTCATAATAATGTAACATTTAGCTTTTCACAGATTAACATTGAAAAAATTAAGTAAATGTATAAAAAATAAAAAAAAAATATTTAAAAAATAGAATATTGTAACTACGTTTAATAATCTTTTCAATTTTGGATTTTCGTTTTCGCTAATTTCTATATCACATCCAGGAAATGACCCAATACAGAATTTTACACGATTTTAAAATATTATGAATTATTATAATTAAAATGTTTTAAAAATGAAAAAAATTCTTTTAAAAATTCATTATTCATCGGAAAAATTTTATTTCTTCAGACGATAATGTCCTTAATTTAACTTATTTACAAAAGAAATTAAAAGCTTTTCTAATTAAATAATGTCATATTTTTATTGCATTCATTATATCTTCAAATAACAGCAGATTTTCAGTTAGAATATTGCAAGCTTCAAAGAAAGTTAGGTGATTTGCATTCTCAAGGAGTCCTATTTTTAACGAACAAAACAAAATCAGGAAATAGAAAGCCGTTTTGCGAAATTTCAAGAAATTAAATAAATGGGGTGTAACATATGTAAAAAAAATAATCTTTTACAAACACATTCTAAAAAAATATTTCAAAAATAATTTCATTCATTTGAGAATAAGTCCTGAACATTTCATTAAAATCGGACAATTATTTGATTTTTACAAGAATTTCCAAATCATTGTGTTTTCAACGGAAAAAATGACTAACAAGTCAATGTAATTATCATGCCACTCCGATAACATAAACAAAACAAGTTTTACCCAAAATTCCGAACGTGTTAGAAAGGATGACAAATTTCGAAATATAATAAAAAAATACTTTGGTCTTTTATCTTAATAATAACATAAACATTTTGACGATTAAACTTTATTTTTATTAAGTTTGTGGCTTTTTTCATTACGCTATCTGTTTTCCCGAGAAAAAGTGGAGGTGCCTACTATTATTTAACATATAACTTTATGGAAAAGGGGTGGATTCATACCTATCCCAAGAGTATTTGCGCGAAAGTGAATATAATAAAAAAATGATCCTTCTTTGAACCTCGTGGACTGGCGCTATATAATCACAAAACGAAATGTACCAAATGACAGAAAACCGCATCACTCGAAGACTTTCAACAACAATAACAACAATTAAAATGGATAGCACATGCAATTGTAAGAGAAAAACAACAACAATGTCATAGTCAAAATGTTGACATTCCACACTACTCCAAACGAAAGGTTAGGAAGGAAATCTCCATAAATACTGAAAAGAGCAATAACATTAGACTTGAAAAACCTATTTTCCTGAAAAATTGTTTGACTAGAAAGATTTTATAAATTTCAACTGAAAGCAGCGGGAGCTCTCTGTCAATGAATGCTGAATGTTTTCTTATAAGGAAACAATTGATTTTACTATGGGTTAAATAGTATGCAGTAAATTCTAAAACCTATTTCCCATTATTTATTTGTTTTTGTATATATGATAAGAAGTATGACTGCGTGTTTTATTTTCTTGTCAGATTTCACACATTTCTGTAGTTCAGAAAACAGATGTTTTACTCTGGATAAAATACTCTTCAGCAACAAGTATTTGATTTATAAAATCATGTTTGGCTTTCCTTTCAATTTTGTTTGCAGATATTTTGTTACAATTAGACATTGATTCTTCCAATTCACATTCTTGGACAAAGAAACTGTTCCAAAAGTATTGCAAATATTAAAACAAATATGGTTGATCTTAGCCCAATTTTCTTGCAATATTTAGACTATTTCCAATTGTCATGAGTTCAATATTGGAAAGATGCTGAGTTCTTCTGTCCTTGTGTAAGATTATTTAGAACAGTGTTGTTAACAAGGCTCGGTATTGAGGCTATAACATCAGTGCTGTGCACCTGTTCTCTTAGATGATTTGGTCACGTCCAATGAGCTTTGTCATGCATCAGGACTGTCTAAGAGTTCAAGGTTTCTGGTCACAGAGGTTGAGGTAGACCTAGGAAGCTGTGGAAGGACTACATTGGGAGTATGGCCTTGCCCACATTAGTCTGCGTGACAGGGATACTTTGAAAGAGGGAGTGAGAGCTAGCCAACTGCTGCCTACCCCAGTCACTGGGAAACCCACAGCAGTATAATCAAAGCTCCAGATCTTTATTTTTGTTCATTATTGTTATTATTGCTTTTTATCAAGACTAATTTGCTCTTTGTGGAAGTAAACCAAAACAAATGAAACTAGAACAGTTTGGGAGCACAAAGGTTCCAGAGCTTCTACTGACAAATATGGTGTGCAGGTGGTGTAATGTCTAGCGACTTGACATGAGAAATCGGCAAGCCAAATTCGAAGTCTTGACATGTTCATTACATTACCTTTCGTGCAAATACCCTTTGGAAAAGTATGATTCCACCTCTTCTTCCACCAAATGTGTTGACATTCCAAACAAAAGGTTAGGAAGGAAACCTCCATTAATAGGGGAAGGAGCTATAACAATAACTAGACTGGAGAAAATATTTTTTCTTGAAAAATTGTTTTAATGAAATATTTTATGAATGACAACCGACTCGTTCAATAAATGCTGCATATTTCCTTTAAACGGAAACATTTAATATTACGATTACAATAAACCTATCCTCAACATTGTTTGCTTTGCAAATAGTCTCAGAATAGTAGGATTACTTTAAAGATAACCCAACATGGGATTACTACTACTACTACTATACAACACATCAGAGAATACAAACACAAAAAAAAACTGTCGATAAACCTATTGAAGATGACTAATGAATTAACAGAAATCACTTGAGATAATAGTCAATACGGACCTTATTTTTTACACGGTACTAGACCTCATAAAAAAATGCGGGCACTGGAAAAAGTAAATAAAAGAAAATATATGAAATTTTCCTTATCTATAAAATTCAACGCTTTCTCAGATCAATGATTAAAAACGGCTTCAAGCGAATGCATCCTTTAGGCCTTTCACGGACAATACGTCATCAGATATGATAGATTGGCTCTACAACATTACAAAGAACATTCCCAAGTAACAAAAACGAAATCACTTGGTGATTTCAAGCAGATTTTCATTTAGCCAAGGTAATGCCTACACGTGGGCAGGCGGAAAAAGAATTCGGTAAAAATAAAATAAAGCAAAATGTACTTCAAAGAATAAAATGCCGAA
>CAHIKZ030000768.1:932500-945000 GCA_903632075.3 Acanthosepion pharaonis
TTACTCTGAGAGGATGATTTACGTCCCCAAAATGATAAAGAAATATCGTCTATTTCACACGAAATACTTGTCCTACCGAATCGCCATTTTCTCACGCGCACGTAACATATTGATACAAGGCCTTGTTTCGGACAAATACACCGAAGATGGAACATATGTAACTCGACATGGTCATAAATAGGTGACTTCACTAACAGGTTTGTAAACAGCACTCAAGAATAAAAATTAGGGGTTTATTGTCGTATGCATTTTTTCGACTTGTTAGCAACTATTATACATATATTATTATGCATTCAAATACCCACTTTATTTTTTTTATCATGGTTTTAGTCGGTGTTCAGAAGGATACTGAAAATAAGGGGTGCAGGACAGCTCAACACCATTGACTGACCTCCGGGACAGCTCAGGACTGAGATATCTCAGGACTGAGACAACTCAAGACCGAGACAACACAGCACCAGAAAAACAATTTTTTTTAATAATCGAATAAAATTTATTGAGGATAAACACATAGTGAATATTTTTCTTCAAATAAGGCCTTTGAAAAGACATTACATAAAATATGAACCATTTTTATGTTTTAAAATATTTTTAATAAAGTAAAACTATTTTTTAATTTTTATCAAAGTAAATTGATATATACAAAATAATTAAATAAAACACATTTGTTTTTAATTATTTTCTAATAAAGTAAATCTAGATTTTTTCTTTTTATGTGCCGTGTCCATTCAGGACGTAGGCGATCATTGTTCTCCCCTTCTCCTATCCCTTGTATCTCTCAATATGTTTTGTCCCTTTGCTACTTCTCCCAGGACATGTTCTCTCATCCACTTGGTTAAGTCCGTTAGGTATGTCATGCGTTGCTTGCCAATGTCTCTCTTCTCTATTCGACCTGGGAGTATCAGATTCTCCAAGTCCTCCTTTCTCATTACGTGTCCAAGAAATTTCAGCTGTCTTACCTGATGTTAAATTGCATTCTCTCCAAAATCCCATCGTTGCTCACACGCTCAGTCCATGATATCCTTAGCATCCTTCTGTAGAACCATATCTCTGCCGCCTCGAGTCTTTTCTTTATCTTTGAGGAGAGTCTCTTCTTTATCTTTGAGGAGACCGTCCAACATTCGCTGCCGTAAGGGATGACAGATATCATGTATTTTCTTTCAGTATCTGTCTATATTTCTGAGATGAGGTATTATGTACATTATTTACATTATTTATTACAACGTTTCAGCCGTCGAACTGAACCCTTTATTTCTAGTTCCACATAGATGGATATCAGTTATCAGTTAATTGTTATCTCCTGTTGATTTCCCTCTGAAAGTTGTCCACAGCCTTAACGGGGTATTGAACTCACACTGTTTGGGTCACTGCCTCTAACCCCTTTATTCACTGAGCCATGTGTCCTTGAGGACATCTGTGTAGGAATTTCGGGGTATTATAAACCTAATGTCTTCAGCGATCATTTTTTTTACTATTGCTCATACTGCAATTTTTGCTGTTATTATTCCATGTTTTTGCCAGAGTTCATATTGCAATTTTTGTTATCGCTTTTCTCTGGCACTCCTAAACATGGCACGTGGATCTAGAACGGTAAAACCAGTGAGCAGAATAAAGGGTTCAGTTAGACATTCTAACCACCTGAAGAAGGCCGGATCGTACAACGGCCGAAACGTTATAATAAATATGGCGACAACGATGAGGACAATAGTCCGAATAAGTAAATCATGTATTCCTTTCTTTGTCAGCAACAAAATCTTGCTGTCTCGTAATACTCTGTTTAGCTTTTTTGATGCGGCTTTGGCCATCCCAAGACCTCTTCAGTTATCCGTGTTGTAATTACCGTCTTCTGTCAGAACACTTCCCAGATATTTAAATTTCCGCTCCTGCTTGATTTTAGTGTCCCCGACCTATAAATCGCATTTTGGCCTCATCTTTTTGCTGATGACCATGCATTCTGTCTTCTGTCTTCTGAATTCTTGGTTTTTTTTTTTAATTTATATTCTAATAAAGTAAATCTATTTTTTAATTTATTTTTTTAATAAAGTTAATTAACATAAGAAAAATAATTCAGTGAAACATTGTTTTTAATTATTTTTTAATAAATTAAACCAAAAAATCAAAGGAAAATGAAGGAGTTTTTTTTTTATTTTTAATTATTTTAATTAAGTAAATCGTAATATAATTTAATAAAATATAATTTTCTTCATTGAAATAATAAAAAAAAGGTTCGTATTTTACATAAAGCCTTTTTCAAATACCTTATTTGAAGAAATATGGATGTCAGTTATCAGTTATTTCCTGTTAATTTCCCTCTCCAAGTTCTCCACTGGCTTAACCGGGTATTGAACTCATACTCTTAGGGTCCTGTCAATGATCTAACCAACGTCTTTATCCACTGTGCAATGTGTCCTTGAAGACAGTGGTTAAAGGCGATCCAGTGACCTGACCCAAAGAGTGTGAGTTCAATACCCGGTTAAGGCTGTGGAGAACTTGGAGAGAGGGGAATTAACAGGAGATAACTGATAACTGACATCCATTAAACATGGCACGTGGAACTAGAATAGTCTACCCCAGTGAGCGAAATAAATGGTTCAGTTCGACATTCCAACCACCTGAAGAAGGCCGGAGCATACAATGGCCGAAACTTTGTAATAAATATAGCGACAAAGATGAGGACAATAGTTCGAATAATGTAAATAGTGTACATAATACCTCATCTCAGAAATATAGAGAGATATTGAAGAAAAATATTCACTAATTAAGTTTTTAATCTTTAATAAATTACTTTTATTTGGTTATAAAAAGTTGTCTAAGTCTCGAGTTGTCCTGGCGCTCAGTCGGCGGTGTTGAGCTATTCCATCCCGGAAAATAACATGGACTGAACATGTAAGCAACAACAATGTTTTAGAGAAAATGGCAACAAAAAAGAAACTTATACTTATACATCAGGAGAACACATTTTAAATTTCTGGAGCACAAAATTTGGAGAGATGAAAATATGAGACTCAGAGGACAGACTTAAGTCAAGAGAGACAAAGGAAAATAACTCATAATATAACCACTAAGCTAGAAAAAAGGTTTAGGAGAGATAATAAAAAGACTTCATTTATTAAGAGCTAAAAAGGACAGGAGGCTTTGGATACTCATGAACACCAGCGTTCTGAAGAGATATAACACATCGATGAAGCGAATAGTAACTTCATGGGCCGGGTTTAATGTGGATTCTTCGAGCCCATTCATCTTCCCACAGTACCTAGGACCCAACACGGATGCCTAGATCAAGTGCCTTGAGGGGGTAGTGCTGCCCTGGGTCAAGAGAGTATCTGGCAACTGGACTCTGCACCAAGCGACACAAGAAGGAGAACCCAGTCATAGCTGTCAAGCAATTTTTACGATATCACCCGTTATATCTGTCCACCTAACTCCCCAGACTACAACTCCTCTTGATTATTATACGCGGAGCGCAATTGAGCGGGAGACCAACACAAGATGAACCAAAGGCAAGGATTATAACAGCATTCACCAACTTAAACCTGGAGATTCCGAAGTCGTCTGGAGGCCGTGATTGAAGCAAATAGCGATTTTATTGAATAACTTTAATCTTTAGTATTTCAAAATATTTTTGTGTAATTTTGGTAAATATATCTGTCAAAATGAATATTATTTTCATTTTTGGTTAATTATGACAATTTATCCATCGCACCCTATATATATGTTTAACATTCTTTTTATTGATACAAGTATTTAAGTAAATGCTCTGTTTATAACAAACAGTATTAAATAACATTTACCGGCCTGAATATCCGAGAAATTTTCATAGAAAATATTCGTCCTTCGACAGGATTCGAACCTGTATCCTATACGGAACCGTCATATAGCCTGACGTGCCTTACTTCTCGGCCACAAAGGATCGTTCGGTTGGCAAGGTCGAATTATATATATATATATTGTTGTGGCCAAGTAAATGGTTAAAGAAATAACAAAACAAGTGTTGCACATATGTAATATATTAAACAGTAAGTACAACAGAAATGTATTACACGACGAATGAGTGTGTGTCGGTTGACCCAGCGTTCAATCTATTCGACTGTTATATTTATTAGACTCCCCACGAGGTAGGATGTTGCACAAGGCCGAGTTTAACGTGAGCCAATTCGAGCCCGTAGGCTCGGCCAAAAATTCCGCATAGACCCCGTATAAAAAACGGGTCTTGTAGCTGTTTCCCGAGACTAGACTCTGCGCATGGACATAGACTCGTCTGGGGATCCTCTCTGCCCGGAGGCAGAGAGTTTGACCTGCACAGCTGGAACTGATCTATTCGACTGTTCACCCCCAGGCCTTCTCTCCTACTAATCTTATAGTAGGCGGAAGAGTCCAGCATAGACTCTTTAGATGGAGGACACCACAACATATATATATATATATATATATATATATATATATATATATATATGTGTGTGTGTGTGTGTGTGTGTGTGTTTGTGTGTGTATGTATTTTAATAGTGCAATAAAATTATTTATCACTAACGAACTTATTAACAATACACAAACCCTAAACAATACCACAAATGTACTATAAACGATTAAAAACACTATGAATACGCGCAGTATTCAACCTATGACAATAACAAACTCCAACTCGACGTCAATAAAATATTAACAAATTTCGAAATAATCATACGACAGATATTTCTGACCTATTCTTGATGCTTATTAATAATATATTTCCACATAACAACATTAACTGATATGATAATAAACTGAACAAATACGAATAGAAATAACTAACGAAACAGAAACAAACACTGCCTCTCCTCGAGATCATATTAAACCGTACTAATAATGACCTAGAACAAAATGTCTGCTGTAAATCTAATAATATAATTGACCTCGTATATTTCTATTCTCACCATGGTAACAAAATAAAATCTGGAAAAATCATCGGTTCTCATTTAAGAACATTCAGAATTTATAGCCGGAAATATTTACGTGACGAGAAGAAATATATTGAAAACTCATTTAAACTCTTCCAATACCTTAATTATTTCACATTCACAACGAAAGAGTAAGATCATCAAGGTTTTAAAAATGAAATAATGAACGAAAGGCGATACATTATATTACATACCAAAACTGTCACAACTACAACTGAAAAGGATTTAAGCTTAATAGAACATTTCTTAAAACTGTTTTTAAAACAATGCCAAATAATAACAACCAGAAACCTGGAGCAAAAAGTTGCTCTATAACTTGTAATGACTGCAAAAAGGACTGTAATGGAGAAACCTCCAGAAATTTAAATAAAGGATTATATGAACATAAAGAAAATCTATACAAAATGGTTTAACTTAATGAATGAATGCGACTGTAAGTTCTATTTTAAAAAAGGGCAAATCAAACTGAAAGTTTTGTAGCGAGAAACTCTGTTTTCGAAGCGTCTAACTATATTGTTAACTGATAGTTCATTTGTTAACGGTCGAAATAATAATAAAAAGAAAACACTTAAACCTGATACGTCCTTCCTCTTCATATTCTTTTTCAAGTGAGACCACTAGATTTCCCTATATCGTTTATGTTGTTACATAAGAGAGGAATTGAGTTAAACAAATATATTAAAAGAAAAACAGCAATACAAACATATACAAACGAGAGTGTTACAGCAAGAATGTTCGGTCCGACTGTCAGAGCTGACTGCTGGAAACGTCCTCTCCAAAAGGCAGTACCTGCTCCTATTTATAACCGGGAGAGTCCATGCGTACGTGAGTAAATTACTATAACAGTTTATTTGTTGTATCTTTCCTAGAATGATGATTTTGTCCTTTGGCAAATTTTCTGAACCCAAGAAATCAGATATTTATATATCCTTTTTCAGAAGTACGACACATCTCCAACAACCCTAGAATGAACTTATTCTTTTCTAGTTCAAACGCACAATGTTAAAGTAAACTTCGTACTCAGTGTCACATCAGAACATTAAAAGATGGTGATGCCTTAAGAGTTAATTAGAAGGTAAACGCAAACGCGTCAATCATGACATCAAAGCCTGTTGGCAGCCGCTCCAAAATAGACAGGAATCAAACCTAGTTGAACTGAAGATAATAAAATCGAATTAAATAACCGCGGTGCTTGGTAAAAGAGAATATCTTTTACTCTCCTGTTGTCCATTATAGGCATTATTTTATATGTGATTTAGTAAGACCTTGATACAGTAGAAGGAAGGTAGGACAAATCAGGGCTGATAAACTAAATGCATACTAAATACACATTTTTTATCGCTCTGCAAGACAAGAAATTATATACAAATATATATGTGCCTATCACTAATGTTCTCCGCAGTGAAACTATAACATGTATGAATAAAACAAGCAGTGTGAATGAGTGAAAATCTACATGTTTTTCCTATGATATTTATGAAGGGAAAACGGTCAGAAGGGAAAACGGTCTGATGTATTTTACGTTCCTTGGCAACTGCGGGAATTTGAGGTCTGTCTTCTTTGCGGTCTATATAGCAACTGAAGTTTGTTACCCCATAAGCTGATACTCACCTACCATCAACTACTACTAAAAAGGGATATAACCTTCTGCATACCTACAGCCGAACACACAAGAGGGAAGAGAGCGTAATTCCTGTCCTAGTGTGAAGAGGGAATGTTAGAAGAAAGTCCCTAAACAAACTGCATACCTTCCATGACCGACGTTAATCCGACAGTGAATAAGCTTTTTTTATTTTTTCGTACAAAAACATTACTTTTGTAACTAACATAATTTTACACTGAGATTTTTACAAACATTTATCATCCAGTCATTATTGCACCTATTTCAACAACGGATCAGGAAAACAAAACCTGTTTCTCATCGAAGACTATATGAACTACGATGACTTGGAACTGCAATTAAACGAAAGTTCCGGATCTTCAATACCGACGTCAGGTCGGTCCTATTTTACGGCACAGAAACCTTGCGGGTTACCAAGACCAACACCCACAAACTTCAGAGATTTACTAACCGATATCCCAGCAACATCCTCTATATCATGTGGCCGGGAATCGTCTCCAATGACCTACTGTGAGACAGGACCAGACAAGCTCCAATCGAGATTGACATCAAGAAACAGAAATGGGGATGGATCGGCCACACGCTCCGCTATTTTTTTTTTAGTGTCACCAGGCAGGCCGTTGCCTGGAACCTGCAAGGGAAGCAAAAGTGGGTCGACCAAAACAGATTTGGCGCAGAAGTGTAGACGCAAACGTGAAGTCAGCCGGAACGACATTGGCCGAGCTGAAGAGGATAACCCGGAACCGCGTCCGCTGGAGAGGTTTTTTTGCGGCCCTACGTTCCCTAATGAATTAAGAGGCATAATGAATGAATGAGTGAATGGGTAGCTCCAGAATCCATCATTCGGCCCAGATTAGGATCTTGGCGCAGAAGTATTGACTCAAAGGTGTCATGACATATGCCGAGCTGAAGAGGATGTCCCGGAACGGTGTCCTTTGGAGAGGTGTTCCCCAAGGAATTAAGAGGCATAAATAATAATAATATTAAGTTTACATAGTATGGAAATATCTGAAACTATAAGCTTATCTTAAAATCTGTCACAGGGTGAAATTGGCCCATATTTATTTATAACGTCAACGGTGGTTGCAAATGCTTACTTACAAATGCTGCAAGAGATTGACATTGATAACATTGATAGGGTATTTCCAACAGAATGGTGTACCACCTTATTTTGCCCATACTGTTCGCGCTTGTCTCGATCAAAGTTTCCCTAATCGTTGGATATGTCGTGGCGGACCGTTAGCATGGCCACCAAACTCCCCTGATCTGACACCCCGTGACTTCTGGTTAAGGGGTAGGATAAAGGATCGCGTGTATAGCAAAAAACATCAGAGACATCGAAGAACTCAAGGACAGAATAAATGATGTAATATCAAATAATTCCCCGTGAAATGTGTGTCAAGGAACTTAATTGTACTCTTGATCGCTGTTTTTTGCGCATCAATCGTGCTGGTGGACATGTGGAGACTGTTCAGTAGACTGTGAATAAATGATTCCTCTCATACTAGTTTTAACATGATTTTGACTCACCCTGTATTTAGCAATTATAAATTTTCATCTTGATGTCGCCAGAGCAACGGAGATAATTCTTCTTTACACATTTTACTAGGAACATCAATGATACAGTCAAGCCGGACAGAAATATGCTTCTGCATTTGGCACTTTATATAGTAATTTTTGATGGTTTCAAATACGGCGATTATAAAAAAAAATATAGTAGCAGGAATAATAGTAGTAGTAAGGATCTCGTGAGAGCAACGTCTTTGGTCAAAATTCAGTGCTTTCGTGGTGAAACCGGGGTAACCTCTCTTGACCGGAGGCTTGGGCGACGGTATATGGAACCTGCCCAGAAGATATAGACCTCGTACCGACCAGATATAAAGAAATTATTGGGGGAAAGTTAGAATGTTATTAAGTTCAAATTTACTTTCTTCTTTGGTAGTTAGAATTTATGAATTTAAGCGCAGTACTAGATTGGAAGTTAGGTCTCATAATTTTACAGTTGAAATGGCTATATGTAACTGTAACTAACAGTTTTGTTTTTTGACACTTATCGCTTGTAGAACTCTTTTCCGACTTCTTGATTTCAGGTCAAATTTGAACTTCAAAAATTTAAATGCAATATCAATCATCATCATCTGATTTCTTAATTCCTATTATTGTCCTCTCTCCTTAATAATGTTTCATTTTTCTTATATTCTTCCACACTATTGTGTCTTTGGGAGTTTATTGCCTTACTTTAGGTGAAATGTTTAAAATATTAAAGACATTACATTTGGGGAAGGCTTGACTGCATGAGTTACAGGGAACTTGTCAGTGTTGACTATCTGACGTCTTCGGGGCTCCAACTGGTTCGATTTGTATACTGCCTCTTCCACTGCATTCTTTTGAGGATCATTTATCCAGCTCTCACAATTTCTTTCCATCCAGAACCAATAACTTCTCAGTTGCTGCTTGGATATTCTTTGGGTTTGAACTTTGCTTGATTCCAAAGAATCCGAGCCATGTCCATATCTACTGCAGTAAATCTCAACAGGCGAAATGTATATCCTGCTAGGCATTCTTATCTTAGAATTCTTTTAACCCGTTTTGGCACCGTTCTGCCTTGAGTAGCATTCGCATACGAGATGAACAGCCTTCTTCCCGACGCAACAATCGCTTATTAGGAATATATTTTACGGAAAAAAGACCATCGAAATAAGAAACTGCTTTCAGGGACAGCAAATCAAGTAGAAGTAAATCCATACGAGGGTGAAACGTTCATAGGTTGACTATGAAAGAGCGATCCTAGAGCTATTAATAAGAAGAGCTGAAATTAATGCATACAATATTTCTAGCATCATTCCTTCAGAGTTAACCCAGGACTTTTCAGATGACCCTCGTATTGCGAACTTCTGATTACATCCTTGTGTAAATTAATTGAAACCAAACGAATAATTCCGTTAATATTTACTTTTTCTTTCGTAGTTTTCCAGCTAAACATGACCCAGTGCACATGTTAGTACTTCACATGTCCATTCAACGAGGTCCTTCCTTGCAGATTGACCACAGATTCTCGATTGGATTTAAATCAGGAGAGTTTCCGGGTCAATCTATAGAACTTTGATTACCTTACTGGTGCCATTGTGTTCATGCAGCCTTACATATTTTCGTATGCTTCCTTGGAGTAACGCCCATTGCAGACAATGGACGTAGAAAAACTAATCAACAGACAAGACAATAGTATCTGGGCTGGGTAAAATATCTGATGCAATCATGGATGACGCAATATTTTTCAAAGCCAATAATATACCCCAAAAATAAATTCATATTACAATACACAGCTGTAAATTACCTAATCTGAGGAAAATTCAATTACACCCTGTCACTCCAGTGTGTCTAAAACTAACCGTATGATGAAATAATGAAACTAAAGTGTTTTTTTCAATTAATTTTCACAAGGGTATATATTCTTTTTTTAGATCTGTCAGAAATAAATCTTTTATAAAAATGACTCAATATTTTGTTTGACTGCTTCTTCAATTAAAAAGATGACCAAAATGTTGTGACCTGGTGTAAATGTCTGAGCAAAAATTCAACGTAAAATGTTAACTATTTTTTTTATTAATTTTAAAGGTTTTATCTAGTTTTTTTTCTGACATGGCCATCTTAGTATCTTTTTTATGGCTGATACGATCTTGTAATCTTTTTATGACATGGCTTATGCTATCTTGAATTTTGATGAGGTAAAATATTGATAAACATTATTTTATTTACTATTGTTACTTTCATGTTAATTTTAGCTGGATTTTTAATTCCTACATCATCATTCTACAATTACTAACAGCACGAATTCAAAAACCTCGCAAAGATAGGCAGTTTGAGGCCTACAGAGGGGAGGGGTATTTTTTATTCGTGATTCACATTGCTCGCTAATGACTGTAGAACTGGTCTGCACAAAATACCTCGTACCTTCCTAGAAATAAGAAACTGATTTTAGTTGGCTTCAGCAAAGTTAAGTCACTGACCTTCTGACAGAAAAAGAAACGTATTTATAATGAATATCATCGGGACATAGGCGAATGGCTTCACAGTCACAAGAGGCTGGTGTGAACGAAAATAGACAAAGTGTTGAGTAGGGGTGTAGGGGAAGATAATAAAGAAGACTCGTTCTATTTCTTTTTTTTAGTCGGGAAAAGAAAAAAAAAAAAAAAAAGAAAGAAAGAAAGAAAGAAAGCAATGAGCAAAAAAGAAAGAAAAAATGCAAAAAAGAAAGGAAGAAAAAAAACAAAGAAAGAAAGAAAGCAAAAAAGAAAGTAAAAAAAGCAAAAAAGAAAGAAAGAAAGAAAGGCAAAAAAGAGAGAAAAAAGAAAGAAGGAAAGAAAGAAAGAGATAAAAAAGAAACAAGCTTTTAGCAAAAAGGAAAGAAAGAAAGAAGGAAAAGAAGAAAGAAAAAAGAAAGAAAGTAAAAAGGAAAGGAAGAAAGAAAGCAAAAAAGAAAAAGAAAGAAAGCAAAGAAAGAAAGCAAAAAAGAAAAAGAAAGAAAGCAAAAAAGAAAGAAAGCAAGAAAGAAAGGCAAAAAAGAAAGAAAAAAGATAGAAGGAAAGAAAAAAAGAGAAAAAAAGAAAAAGTTTTTTTAGCAAAAAGAAAGAAAGCAAAAAGAAAGAAAAAGAAAGAAAGGCAAAAAAAGAAAAGAAAAAAAAAAAAGATAAAGAAAAGTAAAAAGCAAAGAAAAAAAAGGAAAAAAGAAAGAAAGCAAAAAAAAAGAAAGAAGGAAAGCAAAAAAAGAAAGAAAACAATCGACCTTTACAAGAGTGATATCAGACCAAAAATGGCGTACTATTGTCATATTTGGTTAGGAGTTGCCAAGGATCTCCCTTTCCAGCCTTGAGTCCATATGCGTCTTCGAGCCCTTGTGGGTGACGAATTATTCGTCATTCTTCAACAACTTTACCACAGGCGGGATGTAGCAAGCCTCTCGTTGCTCTAAAGCTATGTCCATGGAATACCACATCCGACGAACCACATTCACTGGTACCGCCAAGTCAAATCATCACAGCAAGAACACGCCTTAATATCGAAATATCCACATTCCCTTCGTATTCCACCAGTTCCACTCGAACCGCGAAGGAGTGCCCTGTGGTATTGACTTCCAACATCACTACAATTTTAACCTATTCAAGGCTAGAATTAATCATTATCTCCTTCACCTATACAGACAAATGGCCTTCTAACATAATCTACGCCCTCGAGTGGCACCCCAGCCTGGTAAAGGATGATCCTCAATGTAAAAAAATAATAAATAAATAAATAAAAATAAAAAACGAAAGCATATTTCCATAGGATCAAAAGCTTTTAAAATCAGCCTTTCCTCAAAATGAAATTAAATTACTCTGAAGATCGTATATATATCTTCGGAACATCTTACAATATATTGATTGATACGGGCTCTACGGCTTATCAAAATGTTTTCAGGTTATTTAAAGCCGGAAAATATATTTAGATCGTTAGAATTTTGTGGGTGAAGGGGTTTAATAATAATGGTTTGCTTATAGCACCTGGTATTCCTAAGTGTTCATCCATCTAGGTACTGACAAGGCTCGACGTTGCTTTACATCGCTGATCATACGTCTTCAACGTGATGTAGCCGTTCATTCGTCATACAGCAGAAGCTATTATATATATATATATATATATATATATATATATATATATATATATATATAAGTAAATAATGTAAGATTCAAGAAACGGCAGATATTTTTATATAGAATGATAAATATTAAAAATAAAGCATTATTAATATTAAAATGGAAAATACCATTTAAAACTAGAACCCCATGAAGAACGGAAATTTACCAAGAAACTTCGAAGTCAGGGAAAAGAACAAAAAAATTAATATTTAAAAGTAAAGCAATATTTTTATATTATATAATATTAATAATATGATATCATGAATAGTATAT
>CAHIKZ030000768.1:950000-975000 GCA_903632075.3 Acanthosepion pharaonis
TAACATTACCCACTTTTTAAATTAGGTTTCCAAAACTTTACATTGAGCAACTTTTGAGACGAGCTTACAGACAGACAAAAAAAGAATTTCACATAGAATATATCTGTTCGTTCATTGAGTCTTGGTTTGTTCCTGACAAGTAAGAAAATCCCTTTCTTAATAATTTTCAGTGAAATTAAATAATGAAATCAAAAGGGTACATTTCTCAAATAAATCCATAGCACTGAACATAATAATAGCTCTATTCTGTCAGTAGCGCCTGAGTTAATTCCTGACTAATGACAATACTTTTCTTTTTGAATTAGAATATATATATATTATAAAATAGTTGATTTAAAAATATGGTTTCTTTGCTACACTGTAATTACCATGTTTCAAAAACAGAAACTAACAACTTCAAATTCGATTATTTAACTAAATTAAAAGCACTAGACACGTTTCATTTTCAAGCTAAATTTTAGTGCTTTTAATTTAATTAAATAATCGAATTTGAATTTTTTCCTGTCCAGCGAAGGAACCATATTTTTAAATCAGTTAATTTATAATTTTTATGCTCTGTAAATTTACATTGAGCACCGTTTTGTAAAAATAAAAAATATTAATAAGAACATCGGTTTATATATTTTACTGTTCTTTCTTTTTGTAATATATATATATATATATATATATATATATATATATATATATATATATATATATATGTTGTTATTAGCTTTTATATATATATATATATATATATATATATATATATATATATATATATGAAAAGTGTATATAAATATAAATAAATATATATATGTATAATTATTTATATATTATATGCGCGGTACTTATTAGATTAATAAATTAATACATTTAATACTTTAAAACAATATGATCAGATATAATTTCCATATGTAACCATGAGAACAAACACCTATTACCAGGCAGCTTTAATATAATAATAATAATTTTGTAATTAAAAACTAAAAATTATAGCAATCTTCAACTACCATAATTTTACATAGAATACCTATTATCAGGTTTTATACCAAAATAAATTAATACATATAACAAAATAAAACAAAAATAAAATAAAACACCAACAACCACTTTTTAGTTCAAGCTACCACCACTATAACTACATTCATGGTTTTATCATTCTCCCACCACTGTTACTAATCATTTCTACCAATTTGCAATTTCTTCCAATTTATAATAACTATTATTAGCTAAAGCCTAAATAGCATTGTTCCAATCCTTTAAAACATTACTATCACATCATATCATATAAAACCCGTTATTAAATTAAACATCACCATATAAATTAAACATTATGATTACAAATTTTACCTGTTACATATACACAGTCACCAAAACAAACAAATAACCAGCTTTAAATATAACAAACAAACCCCTATTTTTTTCCAAAATTTTTTTCAAAACAAATAACCAGCTTTAAATATAACAAATAAACCCCATTTTTTTTCAAAAATTTAAAATAAATATAAATAATTTAATAATAATTTTTACCTATCATAATTTTACACAAACCCCACCACACATATATACATACATGCGAGAAAATATTTTCAACGAAAAAAAAAAAAAAAAAATTCATAATATGACATGGATACATTCACGAGACATTAACGAGACATTTCCGCCACACTTCCAATGTTTAAATTTCAACATTTCAACATACAAATGCGTATGTATAGACATAACACCACCCGTATACATACATGTGTCATAGCCGAAACTGTCTACATATGTTTATATATATGTATGAGTCCCAACGGACGACTAAGTATGTATATGTGTCTGCATACATCGATGTTTGCGTTAGTACGATGAATGACAAAACGACGAAATTTCCCCACCACTTCCACAATAACACCAATACACGCAATCTACATAAACCCAAATTTTTAAAACATTAATCAGTTTGTCTGACGATCGCAAAGCGTGAAACCCAGGGTCACAAACTCACATCTATCCAACCAAATATATATATATATATATATATATATATATATATATATATATATATATAATAAAGAAAAATAAATAAATAAATAAATATATATATATAAATATTTTATTTTTCATTATTATTGTTGAAACAAATATATATATATATTCAAGTAATATATACTTATGTTATAAATTTTTTATAAAATAATTAAATATAAATATATATATATATATATATATATTGAAATATAAATATATATATATATATTTGGGAATGGATAGAAAGAAAGAAAGAAACAGTTTGGGAATAGAAAGAAAGGAGAGAGAACGAACAGATTGAGAGAGATAGATAGATAGATGAGATAGATAGATAGATAGATAGATAGATAGATAAATAGGTTAAGATAGATAGATAGATAGAAAGAAAAAGAAAGTAAACCGGTTAAGATAAATAGATAGATAGTTAGATAGACAGATTGTGGATATGTTCTCGATACGTTTTCTTATAAGATTATTTTTATGAATCCGCTTTTGATGTCTCATTCAGGAATCATTTATTCATTTAACACATTTTGCATTACCTTGGTCACCACTGGCCTCTATCTAAAAATTACTGTTCCCGATGACATTCAAGGCTGAATAGTACAATCGCTTGCCAGTTCCTTTTGTACTGGGAATACTGAGGTTACCCCATCTCCCATCCCAGAAGTTAAAATGGCAGGACCTACAAGGAGGTAGGTAGTTTGAATTAAGAGTTTCTAACCCAGCTGTTTACCATAGCTGAGGAGAAGAGATGGATTCATACCTTTCCCAAAGATATTTGCACATAAATGAATGCAATGAACTCAACTGGATTTCGAACTCAGATCGTTGGCATGCCGGCACTAAACGTTCCTTGAATATTTCAGGCATCGCCTGGGTGATGTCAGCCTCCCATGAAGCTATAGGACTGTAATGATTAGTCTCCCTTCAATGCATCAAAAATAGTAGTCCAAGAGATTTAAATTTGGTGGGTTTGAAGACCACAGATTACATGATCGTAAATTTGTCTGGCGTCCATTCGTGGGGTATGTGGGATTTGTGAGATAGTGCTGAGTTTTTATTGAAACACGTAATGCCGTCCACATTACGCTTCAGCTCCACCCAGGCTTTAACAACTGACTCCAGCAAATCAATGTATCTAATAATCTATCTTAATTGTAAAATCCTTTCGAACAATGTTTGGTAGCATGACATGGACTTCCTTACTCCTCATTCTTAAAATCATCACATTTGCTGGAAGCTTCGTTTTCATCATTCTGGGGGTAGTCGAAGAATCTGTCATTTGTCATATTAGATTCCGGTTTTGGTCAATATTTTCTTATCAAAGAACGAAAGCATGTTGTGTATCCATTGATATTGGTTGGACAGACATTACATAGGCGGATCGGCAGTTACAACCCAATTTACTGTAGAGTCTTACAGACATATATACATATACACGCACACACACACACACACATATATATATATATATATATATATATTTGTGTATTTAGGTAGCAATTCTTCTTTCATGCACATTTCGTTGAATAAGACAAACAAGTTGCTTTGATTTAGTTTTTTTATACAATTTCTCATCTGATCTAATATTTTTTTTCTTTTCAGATGATAAATTATATAAAAACTGTCCGATTGTTCTTTTTATTCGAGCGCTTTCGGCTATACATTTAGCCATTTTCAAATTTTAAAATATATTAATTATGAACATGGACACAATATCATGACCGTGTTTGTAAAATGAAAACATTATATAAATACATACATATAACAAACTATTTCTTGTTAACAGTTAATATCATTCAACCTTGAAAATGTTTAAATGTAAAGCCGAAAGTATTCGGATAATCGGAGTGTGTTTTTATAATTTATCTACCGAAAAGAAAAAAAATATTAGATCACATAAAGAACTGTATAAGAAACTAAATCAAAGCACCTTGTCTGTCGTATTCAATGAAATGTATATATATATATATATATATATATATATATATATATATAGAGAGAGAGAGAGAGAGAGAGAGAGACGTAATATACAATGAAACAGTTATGTCTGCGAATGACATAAATTAGCTCTTGAAAATATATTTCAGTTGAGCTCTGTTGAATGATAAGCTAATTCTATAAACAACAGCCATCTGCGCTAATGCAAAGCTCTTCAGTAAAATCAATCGATCCCTATGGCTGATTGATATTTGTTTACTTTCGTAGAAACAACACGCTAGATTTAGCTGACTCATTCTGTTGAATGAAGATAGTTCAGTTTTTTTAGAAACTCTGACCGACACCAAATTGGTTAGGTTTCAATCCTTATATATATATATATATATATATATATATATATATATAAAATAGAAAGTCAAAATTCCTTTATTTGAATAGCTATTTCGCCAATCAACAAAAAGTAGTTTAAATATAAAGTAACTTAAAAAAATTAAATTTCAAAGAATCGAGAAAGATAAAAAAAGTAAAAACGTAAAGGAGAACGTAGAATATAATAGAAGATGCTGCCAATCGTCTAGACATAGCTTAAACCCAATTTCATTGAGGTAGAGGGGGAGTATCTGGATTCAGGCACCAATTAAAATAACCTTGATCTCTAATTTAAAATATTAGCTTCTACTTTCTTTAAGGAATATTACTTAAAGGAAATTAAAATTAAAAAAATTGAGAGGAGATTTTATTAAACGTTTATTTTAATAAAATCATTTAAGGTAGAGTTAGTAAAAAGGTTACATCTCAAATAAGTAATATATAAATAATCGTATAAAATAATATGATAATTAAAATTAATATTAATGAAATAATAAAATAAAGATATTAAATAAATTTAATAAAAATATTAAATATTTAATGTAAATTAATAGGTAATAAATATTTTATATTAACTATAAATTAATAGGTAATAAATACAAACTAATAAATAAATTAAATTAAAACAATATATAATTTATATATGCTCTGTTTTAATAAACCCATTGAGCTCTCTTTGTGGATCAGTTTTGTTATTTTATATTATTAAGATTCACTTAGATTATATACCAACGGATTATTATCTACATGTAACAGCAAAATTGTCCAAATCGTGTAACAGCAAAAGAGTCCAGTTGTTAGATTAGATTAAGAATCATTGTAGCTTAGAAATGATTAACGATACCTTACTGGAATTCTCCAAGTTCTTTGTAACATTATTGGAGTTTACTTTGAGCAAAAAGAATGTATAATTACTCTCCAAGCTGAACAGAAATATTGTAATGAAATCGACCATATGCAGAAATGACATGTTCATTATTAATTAATCATAGCTAAGGATCAGATGCTAATCAAGGATTGATATATAATTCAAATATATATTCAAGACCATCCTCACTCTCTCTAGCCTTCTAACTCTCTGTCCTGGAGTAACAAAATGCCTAACAGATTTCAAGAACGATTTCATTTCCAAGTTATTTTTCTCTGCTCTTTGGACTGTCATAGCTGAAACTTCTCTCATCTGACAAGAGTTGGAACTAATTGATCTCTTCAGCACTAAGTTGAAATTATGATCCATCTTGCTGTTGTGACCTCATGATCTAGCTTTCGTTGGTACTATTAATGATTAATTTTAATTACTATTAGACTTAGTGAAACATGTAATAATCTGAAAGAGACACTTCTGAAGAAAATCAGGAGGAAAAACTCTATGAGAGTCTTGTGTCGTATTTTTTATGTATTTATTTGAGAATAACGATTTCAACAGTAGGCTGGCGTTACATAATCTGATGTAGACTGGTTGGAAACGAAGTCAGTAGCACACAGTCTATACTGCTATTTAACCCACAGCTTAGGGGGGAAGAGATGGATTCATACCCTTTGCGATTAAGGGAATATAACGAACTAAATGGTAATTCGAACTCCGCACTCCGAATTTCAATTCCGAGCTGCTATCGACACGCACATCCAAGCTTACAAAACATGGGATTCCCAAGCGCCCACCCCCATCTGAGTACTAACCAAACTTAACTTTGCTTAACTGGAATAAGTGTAGAACAGTACAAAAGAAGAATTTTTTGCTGTAATTCCCATCAATCTATTTACAAATCTTTGGACACAGGATTTATAATGTTCTTTTGGTTTCTATTGAAAAATACAATTTCGTTTCTATTTCTAGAATTCTGTTAATTCTTTTAATCAGTTTTCTTTTTCGGATTAAAGCGCAAGACAATCTCACCACGGATTATAACTTCATGGAACAATATCGATAGAACGAGGAAACTACTTCCCCGTCAACAAAAAAAAAATCTGTTTTGAATGAACAATATTTGTATATATGTCTTACTTGCATTATTCGGACTGTTATGCTCATCTTCATTGTCATATTCACAACCACTCCAGCCTTCTTTAGGTGACTGGAACTTCCTAAACCTTTATTTCGTCCACCGGGTTAGATTCCTCTTGTTCCACGTACCATGCCTCTTCCGGATGTCTCAGTTATTTCACTTCAAATCAACTCTCCAAGTTTTGGTTCACAACTGCTATGGACAGGTATTGAACTCACAAATCTTTGAGATTAGTCACTGAATCTTACCAACGTCTTTATCTTTATCCATGGGTCCTTGAGGACATCTGCGTATGAATTTTTGAGACTTCTAAACCTAATGTCTCAGCCATAGTTTTTTGGGGTTTTTTTTTTTACCAGTGCTCATATTGCATTTTTTGCAATATAATCTCTGGTAAAAAAAAAAAAAATAATAGCAAAAGAAAATTTGCAATATCAACACTGGTAAAAAAGAGTTGCTGAAACATTAGTCCTAAAAAAAATCATACACAGATGTCCTCAAAGACAGTGGATAAAGACGGTGGATAGATTCAGTGACAAGAATCAACACAAAGAGTTGTAAGTTCAATACCAGGCTACAGCAGTGGTGAGTTGAGTTAAAGGGAAATAACTGAGACATCCGGAAGAGGCATGACACGTAGAACTAGAACAATCTCATCGGTTGATGAAATAAAAGGTTCGGTTCGAAATCCCAATCACTTGAATAAAGCCGAAGCGTACAACGGCCGAAACGTTGTGAATATGGCAATGAAGATGAAGATAACAGTCCGAATAATGTAAATAATGCAAGTAATCATAATACCTCATCACAGAGATATAGACAGATATATAGAGAGACATGGACTTACAGGCCGGAGCGTGCAACGGCCGAAACGTTGTGAATATGGCAATGAAGATGAGGATAACAGTCCCAAAAATGTAAATAATGCAAGTAATCATAATACCTCATCTCAGAGATATAGACATATATATAGAGAGACATAGACTTAAAGGCCGGAGCGTACAACGGCCGAAACGCGGTGAATAGGGCAATGAAGATGAAGATAACAGTCCGAATAATGTAAATAATGCATGTAATTCATGGAACAATATCTATAGAACGAGTAAACTAATTCTCCGTCAGAAAAAAAAAAAACGCATATTTCTGAATGAAAAAAAATTGAAAAATATTATTTAATTAACCGAGCGCTCTGAAATTGAAATAAGATGCAAAAGTCACGAAGCGAATTTAATTGAACTTTGAGTGGATTCATTCTCTTTCTGCTTGAAGCGAAAATTAAATATTTCATTCACGAATCCGTTGTCTGAAGAAACATTATATACATGTGGCAACAAAAATTACAGGGAATCATCTATATTAAAACAAAGCAACACACACTCAACAAAATTACATTTCAAATTGGTCACAACACATAACATTTCATCTAGACATATCGTTTTGTTAATATGAATTTAGAACCTGCGTCTGCTATTCTGCGACCGTTATCGTCGCATAGAAATCTATTATGTCAACATAAGAGAATATCATCTTTGGATGGCGATATCTTTGTTTAAATGTCCGCATAACCACTCTGAAGAAGGCTCATGTGTGCCGAAATCTTAGATCGAGAAACAGCCTAATAAAATATATCCAAATCTTGGACAATTTTTGTCTTTATTTTTAACCGATATCAAAGCAAATATATGGCGTTTAGAACAGCTCATGATCAAACATAATAGACGTTCATTGTCTGTTATATTTAACAAATATATATATATATATATATATATATATATATATATATATATATATATATATATATATATGCACATTTCATTGAATACGACAGACAAGGTGCTTTAATTTAGTTTTTGTACAATTTCTTATGCGATCTAATAATTTTTTCCTTTCACATTATAAATTACATAAAAATAAAAACTAGCTGCATGGCCCGGCGTTGCCCGTGCTTGATTCAAAAATCGTACGACACATACAGCAATCGCTATCACTTGACTTGAAATATTTTTGCCCTTCCTTGCTTTTAAAGGAGTACCCTTTACCGTGCTGATGTTGCTACATGCCTTACTTCTTCCCTATCTCGCGAATATTTTCTAAGCTCTATACTAAACATTAAATCTGTTACGAAAAAAGAAAAAATGAACACAAAACGATCAGCTTTAAAAAAGGACTCGTAACTGGAAAAACCGAATGAAAAAAGAATGTTAACAAAAAGACTTTTCACACCCAACCAAGTTCTGCGGAATCAGAATCAACGTTGAGTTTAAGCAAGCGAATGAGCCAATTGGAGTAAAGTGCCATGCAGATTTAAATTTTTTCCACTTGTGACGAATGCAGCTATCAATTTTTTTGCATGCTAGCATTCTAGTTAACATTCGTGTCAGTCAGCTGTTGGCTCTCACGCTGGCCAATAGAATCTTTCTGCCTATTCGTGGCAGCCAGCTATAGGCTCTCACTCTGGCCAGCAGAAAAATGGCTGCAAATTACATGAAGACTGCCGTAGAAGCATGAAAAAATCGATTATTTCCACTATCGATGGGAGTTGGGAAATGCAAAGGCGGTCTTGGCCTTGTCGCTAACTTGTGCATGTAAATTTTAGTGCAAATCCGTCGAAAATTGCGGCCGTGCATTTGGTACATACACACACAACCTGCCTTTTATAGATAGAGATAATAATATATTATATTTATATCATATAATTAATTATATAAGTTATATATTCGTAATGTACTTGTTGACAACACAAATATAATAGCATCATCTACATGAAAAAAAAAGGTTAAAAATAAAAAGACGAAAAACAACACTCAGCTATATCAACTATGAACATGGACACAATATCTTGACCGTGTTTTGAGAAATGGAAACATTATATAAATACATACATGAAACAAACTTTAATTAACTATTTTAACAGTTAAAATATTTAATTCTTGAAAATGTTTAAATGTATAGTCGAAAGCGCTCGGCAAAAAAGGACATTCGGACAGTTTTTATATAATTTAACATCTGAAAAGAAAAAAAATATTAGATCGCATGAAAAATTGTATAAAAAGTAAATTAAAGCACCCTTTCTGTCGTATTTAATGAAATCTCACGTATATTCTTATCCGGTAAATGTTATTAATACTGTTTATAATAAACAGAGCATTTATTTAAATATTTGTATCTATAAAAAAAGAATGTATAAACATAAAAATGTCTTAAAATAATTGTAGGACTTTGTCCATTTCCTAATGTGTGATGTCATTTGTTTACATTTGGATACGCATCGAGCAGATATGAATGTACGTGAGAAAACCATGGAAAATTGTAGTTTAAAAACAGTAAAATCGACCTTGGTAACCGAAACGCTCCTCTGTGGCGAAATCGGTTAGAGGCACGTCAGGCTATATAATGGTTCCATATAAGAAACAGGTTCGATTCCTGTCGGAGGAAGCATATTTTCTATGACAAATTCTCGGACATTCATGCCGGTAAATGTTTATTATAAACAGAGCATTTACTTAAATATTTGTTTCTATGAAAAAAAAATATATATATATATATATATATATATATATAAAGAAAGAAGAGTCAGATTTATAATCCACAGTTCTTTAGCATTTATTTTAAAACCAGTGCTCGATACATAGTCGAGCATAATATTATAGTATTATTTAAAAATAAAAAAAGAATACATATTTTTAAATAATATACAGATTGTCCATAAAGTCGTATGCACATATAAAAAAATAATACCTTTATTTGTATTTGCGACAGAAATAATCTGTAAAAAATGTTATAAAGTTTAATGTACCTAGTTTTAAGTATAGCTAAAATAACTAATGTGATTTCAGGCATTACTGTAAATCAGTTGGCAAATGTTTTCCGTGAACTGCAAAATCGTATTACACTTTGTATTGCTAAAGATGGAGGACATGTGGAAACTTAAATAAAATTTCAATAAAACCTTAAAAATATAGATTTACTTTTTTCTAATCCTTTTTACAAATTATTTTATCGCAAATACAAATAAAGTTGGTTTTAATGTGCACACGAACTTTATGGACATCCTTTATATATATATATATATATATATATATATATATATATGCTGAAAAAAAAAAAATATTAAAAAATTAACGTTTTCAAGCACACTGGCTTGTATATTAATATTCTTTCATTTTATTTTTATTTCATTTCGATTCCTCGACTAGTTTCGGTCAACATGACCATCTTCAAGAGAAAAAAAAATCTGCTTGCTAGTAGCAGTGAACTACAGAAATGAATGTCTTGATGGAGAAAATGAATGTTTCACATACGGCTTGCCTGCAAGCAGGATTGTTCATAAGCATTTTCGATTCTCACCCGTCGAAGTGCAGTTGAAATGCACTGAAACCAAGTTCCATCAAGTGAGTAAAACAGTTTTGTCTATATGATAAAATTATAATAAATAAATACTTATCGCTCTACTATCGGTATCGAGCCCTCTTTTGGATTAATGCTGTGAACCTTGGAATTTATATATTACTTTTCGTTCTCATCGCATTTGATATATATATATATATATATATATATATATATATATATATATATATATATATATATATATATATATATATATATATATACTGGACGGTTTAGAGGCGGATTCATACGAACGTAATGGAATCGACCGAAATTCTCTGCTCTCCGAATCCTCAATCCGAGCCGCCATCCATTACTCAATCGTGCCTCCCCATTTCTCCGACGTACGAAGGTCAAGCAATTTAGCCAGACGTCTGCACATATGATTATAATGGTGCAGAACCAACCACACTTTTTGAAGAGCCGAATATGGGCGAAGTCCGACAACTGTTTTAATATATTTTATTGTTATACGTTATTTATATAGACACAAATATTTAAGTAAATGCTCTGTTTATAATAAACAGTATTAACAAAATTTACCGGCCTGAACGTCCGACAGTCATTTGATTACGTGATATGGTTTGTGCGGAAATAATGTGGGGTTTGTAGTATAATAGCAATAAAATCGAATTTGCTCTCCACACGCTCCTTCGTAGCTACACTGGTATAGCACGTCAATTTGTATGACGGTTACATGTAGGATACGGTTTCGATTCCTATCGGGGAAGGCATAATTTTTATGAAATTTCTCAAAAGGTCAGACCGGTAAATGTTGTTAATACTGTTTTTTATAAACAGAGAATTTACTTAAATATTTGTGCACATATATATATATATATATATATATAGTCATCCACAGACTGACTGTTTTGTTGTATCACAACTCAGCACTGTAGCTAGGCATCGGATTGTCCCAAGTCGGGAGTGAAACTCGACCGATTTGGCATTAGTCAGAGATTCTACCCACAAGCTATCGTCGCACAGCAGAGAGGAAAGGAAATTTTAACATTTTAAATATACGAAAAACGTCAGTGGCTAAGAGAGCTCGATTCTAGTTGAAGAGCATTGCATTAGCAGCAGCAGACACTATTTATAAAGTCACCCGTTCCTCCCCGAGAGCTCAATCGAATTATTTCGAATCATATAATATATTTATATATATATATATATATATAATATATAAAAAAGAAAAAAGATATATAATCCGGTGTTCTTATAAATATTTTTATTTTACAAAATAGTGCTCAATCTAAATGTACAGAGCATTAATATTATAAATTAGTTGATTTAAAATATTTTTTTTCGCACACAGTTTCTAACCATGTTTCAAAAATGGAAGCTAAAAGCTTCGAATTTAATTTTAATTAAATTAAGACATTAGTTCCATTTCATCCTCATGCGAATTTTGGAGGATTAAATGGAACTAATGTCTTTGATTTAATTACAGAATTAAATTGAAGCTTTTAGCTTCCATTTTTGAAACATGCTTTGAACTGTGTAGCGAAAAAACATATTTTAAATCAGTTAATTATATACATATATATATATATATATATATATATATATATATATATATATATATATATATATATATAATTATAGATATGCGTTTCTTTTTGCCTCGTTAGCCTTTACTTTCCCTGACGATCCGTTTAGGTGAAACCTAGGTAGGTTTGTCTGGCTCACTAGGTCTATCTATCTATCTCTCTATCTATCTATCTATCTATATATATATATATATGTGTGTGTGTGAAGTGTGTGTGTGTGTATCTATGGGACTTGAGATATTACATAGCAGTCTAACACACTTTCCTTTGTTCCTAATTGTATTATCGTATTCTTTAATACTTTATTAAATTTATGAAAGACAACTTTACTTTATATACCATCAGATTCCCCCGTTACACTTTCCAACATATTCATTTTAAAACTATTTTGATAGTTAAATTACTCTAGTTGCTATGTGATATTTAGCACCTACCTCAAAATGTATCTTTTTTTAAAAAAATGGATAGCACCCCATGAAAGGCATTAAATCCACAAAGGCTCAACGGGTTGCAAAGTCTGAAAAAACGGAAACGTTACTAAGGAGTGAGAACAAGTGAAGAGCAATCTGGAGGACAGTAGATAGCGTTTTACAGTGCATTGAATTTTTGCAGTTTAAAGTTAGCTGGAGTTCCACAAGCGAGACGTGCGAGAGAAGAAATTGTTGGCATAGAACTTACGGTTATATCTCGCCAGCTCAAATGTAAATTGATGAGATCTCGGCGCCATTCTAGTACTGAGCTTAAATTCACAAAGTCTAAGTACCATAGCGAAGAGCCCATCCGAACAATTACCATGGAAGTATTTACAGTATAGACAAAGAGTGGCAACCTTACGTTGGTGGGAAAGTGACTTAAGCAGAACCAACAGATCAGGACCAATAATATTGCTGATTCTTCTTTGGTTTTTATCAAAGGAGCTCCCGATAAATATCAGGGGCACCGGAACATCTGTGGCAGCCATATTATAAGCATGGACGAATGACAAACTTATGTAAGAAAAATTCTAGAGAAAAATTAAATCGCACGACACAGTGAACCAACTTTTTTAGTAGTTGACAGTCATGTATTCAGTCATCTTGCAATTTATTTAGATATTCTTTCTTGCTTTTTTCGACTCTCCTGGGGCATCTTCTATCAAACACAGTCTCATCTACGTAAAGTATTTTAAGCTTAAAGCCACCAATAATAAATCCTGGTAGAACTTCTATTCCCTGTAGAATCATATGGCAGTAAATGCTTATTAAACATGTAAGACGAGATTACCCACTGAAAAACATATCATATCCCTCGTTCTATTTTTTCTCTATCGGAAAAGCTATTTATTTCCAGATATGTGTTGATTGAATATATTTTCCATGCACATCTTTTTTCAGTAACATTTCAATTTCTTCGTATAATACTTTGTCAGATTCGCTTGTGATAAATGAAATATAATGGACATTTCTGGATTTATATTAATTGTTATGTTAGCGTTCTAATGATAACAATTGCATTTCTTGTTCCAGTGTTTTTGTTGATTTCAATTTTCCCAGTAATGACGCCCCTCTTCTTTTCAATGGCAAAAGCACACAAATGCATGCTGAGATTTTTTCTTAGCTAATCAAATATGCGGGTTTGCAGTCCAATAAACGTTCTGAAATTGCTTTGGTGTGAAGACGCCAATTCTTAGTTTCTGATCTTTTTGGCTTCTTTCTGTTAATTTACCTTACGTATATTGTTTGCTTGCTTGATATTATTTCATTTTTACACTCTTTTTTTTTTATTGCAAACTCTGTAAATTCTGTTTGTTGTAAAATTCTGTTATTCATTTTGCAGTTGGCTATGACTGCTCCCTCACTTTTGAACAAAAAAGGCAGCTGTTTGCTTTATCTGCGGATTAATTCAGTTACGAGCTATATTCATTTTTTTTTGTAATGCCATATCCGTTCAGGACGTAGGCGATCATAATCTATCTCCAAATTCCTTTTCTTTAATAAGTCTGGATTGCGGTACCCTCTCTTAAATTGGTTGTCACCCAATGCTAGAAATGGTAATCTGTATCATATTTAGTACAGAACATGGGGGGTAGGAGACGATATATATTCACGACTTAAGTGCATTTCTACGAAAGCTGATGCTATAGGTTAGGCCGGAAATTGAACTCTAGCCACCGATTCCAATTTTAGCATTTGGCTTTCCGCACATCCCTATTCGTTATAATCTTAATTATTCGTTTAAGTACTTGACTCATCAAGCTGATTGTTAGATAAGGCTTGGTTTTTAACTGGTTTTCTTGGAGGCACTACGAAGATTGCTATACTGAAGTCTTCTTGTATTTCACCGCTGTTTTATATTTCAGTTATTATGCTCAGCAAACTGATCAATCTGCAAATCTTCTACGATTGTAAGTATTTCTATTACAATTCCTTGGTCTCTGTTTCGTTCTTCTTTATCTTTGTCAACATAAACCAATCTCATATTTTAATATGGGTTGATGTTTTAGTGGATTTCAGGTTTCTCTCATCTATAGACAAAGTTTTCCGATATATATCTTCCATATCTGTTGTAAATTTCTATCCATTCTCTACATTGTATACATTCGAACGAAAGTAACTTTTACTGTTTTTTTTTTATTGCTTTTATCTTTACCAAGTTCTGCCACCTTGGATGTGTGGGTGATATAATGGGGAATAAATCGAAATTGGAAATCAAAGAGCAGAGATACAATTTGAGTCGCGTTCGTTATATTAACTTGGGACCAACTATGGGTTAAATATTATTACCTTTATCAGGAAAATAATTATTATCTCCAAAAGATTCTTACAATCCTAAAATATTTTCTGGCTTTATATAATCTTCCAGTTGATTATAAGTTGTAAAAACTCAATTCAATCACGAAATCTTTAATATTCAAACTGCAGCAAAAGATTCCTATGTACAATGGCTGACTGTATAAATGCCAGCTATGAAGTCGAATGAATTGATGATATGTAGAGCCACAGTTATTTATTCTGTGTCTGGCTGATATGTTTTCTTTATCTACTTTTGGAAGGCTATAATAAATAGAATTTCGTTATGGTTTTTATATTGAGTGCTTTTAATTATTTCAAAGTATCATAGGCTTTGTTCCCCTTTAGAATATAAAACAATTTCCTCTCTGTAGTTAAGCTATGATCGTTACTATCATTTCTTTTAAAGCCCCGAAACTCACCTTTTGATTCAATTTTTTTCCTCTTCAATAGGTTTGTTCATCACCATGGTGCATTTATTATTATCTTTTACCAATGTTACTATTTTTCGTTTCATTGCGCCTTTTCTGCACGCTTGGCAAGGACGGCGTTACTTTCTATAAAATCCTTCTTTGTTCATCTCTTTGATATTTGCTAGTGTTGAGGTCATTTCTTACAAAGAATATTTTAGATCAAAATACGTATTCCTTTGGCTATTAACTACGAAAAACGGACATTTATGCACTTTTATTCTACGAGTGGCTTAGATATGTGGATGAACCTTATATCCTATGATGTCTTGAGTAGGTGAACAGGTCCTATGGAAACATGAGAAATCTTTTCGATTTTTCACACATTTGAGAAGGATTACAATAATTGACCGTTTTTTGTATGTCTTTGCTATTCATAAAGAATACATGTTTAGCAATAATCTGCAAAAAATAAGGAATTTAGCAACATCTTAATGTTTGAGCCGTTATGAAGAAACGATTGCTTTATTTCCTTCCGCTCCGTCCGTCAGTTATTTAACGAAGCTAGAAGAAGAATTAAAAATACTAGCAGCACCTACCAGAGTAATCCCTACACGACCAGTACGAAGAACGATGATGAAATGGGTGTACATTTGAAAGAAAACACGAGATAAGAATCATTACTTCTTAACATTTCGTACACTATTTACATTGTTCGGACTGTTGTCCTCATCTTCGTTGCCATATTCACGACGTTTCAGACGTTGTACGCTCCGGTCTTCTTCAGGTGATTGGAATTTCGAAGTGAACCCTTTATGTCGTCGGGCAAGGTAGATTATTCTAGTTCCACGTGGCATACTTCTTCCTGTTGTCTCAGCATCCGTATTCTTCCATTAAATCAACTCTCCAAGTTTTGGTTCACCTCAGCTGTAGTCCAGTGGATAGATGCGTTTGTTGAATCCATTGCCTTGATCCAAAGAGTTGTGAGTTCAATCCCTGTCTACAGCTGAAGTGAACAAAACTTGGAGAGTTGAGTCAAAGCGAGATAACTGATACCGAGACAGCCGGAAGTGGCATGGCACGTGGAACTAGAACTATCTAACCCGGTGAAACGAAATAAAGGGTTCAGTTCGAAATTCCAATCACCTCAGCCGCCCGAAACGTCGTGAATATGGCAAGAAGACGGGGACAGTAGTCTTATCAATGTAAATAGTGTAAATATTTACATCTCATCTCAGAAATATAAAGAGATATTAACATTTTGTCCATTCCAAAATTTGGTCATCTAGACTGCGCAATGCGAGGAGCCCTTGACGCCTCCCTTCCGATAAATGGAGATTAGATTCTAATTGCGGTGCTTGTCAGTCTGCTGCAAGTCGGTTGGTGTGTCTGATTATATAAGCACATCTTTCTGATGCTTATAAACCGGATGCAGCTGTGAGGTTATGTGCTTCCCCATTTGGTGGCCGGCATTGACGACATGTCAATCTGTCGGTGTACCCGGCTTCTTTGGCCTGGTGTTAAATTTGACTCAAATGTCTATTACGGCATCATATGACATATGTAAAAAAAACGAATATTTTTTAACTTAAAAACGACGTCTGAAGAGTTCCAAATAATTTAGAAACTTCCCAAGATTGTACTAGTATCTAATATTATGCCTACTCTTCGATATTTACATAACAAATAGGGGACAAAAGAAAAATATAAAAATGAACTGCATTTAAAATATAACGTTCAGATATAATAAGATATATATATATATATATATAAAAGTGGAATCCAGAAGGCACCCATTTTTTCTAGCGAAACAAAGGTAGCGTCTTTTTTTTTTTTTATCAAAATTCATTCTTTGGGCAATAAAGCTAGAGTGACCTCTCCAAGGCGTAGACCTGGGCGATAGTACATGGAGTCCATACGCTGTTCAGACTATATCGTCCCACTCTCAGGCGTACCGACAGCATCCACATGGCATTATATTTGAGACAGGTTTGACTGTATAAGTTGAGGGGAAACTTATCAGTATTAACCGCCAACTGCCTTCGGGATTCTATGCGAGTTTTCCGTCTGGATTTATTTCTATAGCCTTTTTCCATATTTGTATATGACTGCAGCGGGGGTTTAAAATTAGAGTTTTCATTCCTCTAGATCGATTACCTTCCCGGGCTGTTGAGCTCCATTTACCCGAAACAGGTGGTAATAATGCGCCAGGTGTCTGCCTTCATCCATTCTCCGGCTTGGCATAGACTATTTGAAATGCATACAACGGAAGCATTTTATAGACAGTGTGAGCTTGTCCCTACTATCACTTCTGATCATGACAACCGTTTTAACATATGTAATGTATTTATATAAACATTATATTCATTACGTGTTTTAGAAATTCCCCCTAAATTTACGGTTTTTTTAAATATTTAAAACTTAAGGTAAATAAAATCACTAGAAGGCAAAACAAGTTACGAAATAGTCAGGCATAAACAAAAATAAATATCGAATAGGTTAATTTTAGAAAAAGTAGCATAAAGAAAAAATATGAATTTGGTTTTAAGCTTAAAATACTCGGATATTATGAAGTCATTACTTATATCTGTCTATATTTCTGAGATGAAGCTCTGTTTACATTATTCGACTATTGTCCTCATCTTTGACGCCATATTTATTACAATGTTTCGGCCTTTCAGTATCTGTCCATATTTCTGAGATGAGGTATTATGTACACTATTTACATTATTCGGACTATTGTCCTCATCTTTGACGCCATATTTATTACAATGTTTCGGCCGTTGTACGCTGCGTCTTTTTTCGGGGAGTTGGAATGTCGAACTGAACCCTTTATTTCACTCGCTGGGGTGGACTGTTCTAATTCCACGTGCCATGTCTAATGCATGTCAGTTATTAGTTATCTCCTGTTAATTCGCCTCTCCAAGTTCTCCCGTCTATATTTCTGAGATGAGGTATTATTCACACTATTTACTTTATTCGGACTATTGTCCTCATCTTTGTTGCTATATTATTACAACGTTTCGGCCGTTGTATGCTCCGGCCTTCTTCAGGTGGTTGGAATGCCGAACTGAACCCTTTATTTCGCTCGCTGGGGTAGACTGTTCTAGTTCCACGTGCCATGTTCAATGGATGTCAGTTATCAGTTATCTGCTCATTCACTTCTCCAAGTTCTTCACTGCCTTAACCAGGTATTGAACTCACAAGGAGAAGAAGTTCCTCCTAAATTTACGTATTTTAAAAAAATATTCAGTCTACCCCAGCGAACGAAATAAAGGGTTCAGTTCGACATTCTAACCACCTGATGAAGGCCTGAGCGTACAACGCCGAAACGTTGTGATAAATATAGCAACAAAGATGAGGACAACAGTCCGAATAATGTAAATAGTGTTCACCATTTATAACATACAATGAAATAATTTAAACGAAGTTAGCAACATCAATGTATCAAAAGTTTACAGTGCTGAAAAAAAAAACGAGTATATATTTAACCTGACCTCCGCAATGAGACGGGGTGTGACACATGGTCACGTTTGGGAAACTCGAGCGCGTACACTGGGGCCAAGAACAAAAATTCCTCGAGTCCTCGCAACCGTCGTTTGCGCTGGCCTCGGTGCGAACATCGATCCCTGTCTCTAATGCTATGAGAGGGTGCAGCCATGGGCAAATGTTCCCAAGGGCTGGGCACCTCACAGTATGATTTTCTTCAGTTGCGCCTCTGTCCTCAGAAAAGGTCACAATCGAGTCGCAACCTACCCGTCCAGTGTTAGACGAGTAACTGGTTGAAAAGATGAGATTTTAAAAAGTGATATGTAATAAAGTGTATATACCGGCAAATTGAAGCCATGAAACTCAAATCTTTATTACTTGAAATTACATATTATTAAATCCCTAACGTTAGCAGTTACTTCCAGTCAATCTGTGGCATGCTGTCGCGTAAAACGTAAAGCCTTAACCAAAACATCTGCTCTGTGTGATTTGTGAGTGAATGTCCGATCTTCAATGGAGTGATTGTTTATATAACTGATTTTTCTCAGCTATAGTGTTCGCCTATCGTGGTTAACACTGACAGTGGATGAATTGCCTGAGATCATAGGATATAAGGATTATCCACATATAAGAATAAGAGTAATTAAAGGTCCGTTTGTCGCAGTTAATAGCCACAGGATACCGTATTTCAATCTAATATCTTCTTTACAAGAAATGACCTCAACACTAGCAAATATCAAAGAGATGAAAAAAGAAGGATTTTATAGAAAGTAACGCCGTCCTTGCCAAATATCAAGCGTACAAAAAAGGCGCGACTTTGATCGACACAAAGAATCGAAAAATAGTAACATTGGTAAAAGATAATAATAAATGCACCATGGTGATGAACAAACCTATTGATGAGGAAAAAAATTGAATCAAAAGGAGAGTTTCGGGGCTTTAAAAGAAGTGATAGAAACGATCATAGCTTAACTACGGAGAGGAAATTGTTTTATATTCTAAAGGGGAACAAAGACTATGATACTTTGAAATAATTAAAAGAACTCAATACAAAAACCATAACGAAATTCTATTTATTATAGCCTTCCAAAAGTAGATAAAGAAAACATATCATCCAGAAACAGAATAAATAACTGTGGCTCTACATATCATCAATTCATTCGACTTCATAGCTGGCATTTATACAGTCAGCCATTGTACATAGGAATCTTTTGCTGAAGTTTGAATATTAAAGATTTCGTGACTGAATTGTGTTATTACAACTTATAAACAACTGGAAGATTATGTAAAGCCAGAAAATATTTTAGCATTTTAAGAATCTTTTAGAGATAACAATTATTTTCCTGGTACAGGTACTAATATTTAACCCATAGCTGCCGGGAGAAGAGGTAGATTCATACATTTCTCAATGATCCCAAGTTAAATGTAACGAACCAGACTCAAATTGTATCTCTGCTCTCTGATTTACAATTTCGATACACCACCAGCACATCCAAGATGGCAGAATTTGGTAAAGATAAAAGCGATAAAAGGATAGAAAAGTTACCTTCGTTTTTTTTGTTTTTTTTTTAATATCGATTTTTAAGCTAAGAACCTATCTCTGACATAGTACAATGTATATGCCAAATTTGGTCAAAGTCGGTTGGACGGATCTCGAATGAAAGGGTATCACACAGACAAATAGACAGAATTCTCTGTTTTATATATAGCTTTATTATTGTATTGCTAATTTATGTAAGAAATATTATCAATTATAGAGTATTACAATGGGCAGACTTTCCTATTTTGATAGGATTCGTTTGGTCCCTTATGCAGCATTTATTCACGAACATCAGAATAAGTTGCAACATTTAATTTAAAAAAAATGGGTGTTCTGCTAATCCTAGTATTGGTCAAATATCTTGATTCTCTCTTCATGCCAGTTGTCTGAGCTCGAACTATCAATCCTCTCGCACGGACAGGATTTTTGTATTCCCCCCCCTCACGTATTAAGCGAGAGGAGGTGTATTCAGAGTTTGAGGTTTTGTTTGCGCAGCTAGCTAAACTCCAACCTGAATCTGCTAGCAAAGTCTCCAAACTCAAGGCAAAGTTGAATAATATAGTACATTGTTAGGCAAGTACTCCTGTTTCACATAATGAATTGAAGTGGAACGAGGAGCAATTTCGGGTAATTAAAACACTTCGTAATAATAAGGCTTTGGTAATTACGAAACCTGACAAAGGTTCTGGCGTCTTCATCCTTGACTATCATAATTATGTTAACAAGATGATGACAATTCTTGGGGATTCCTCTAAATTTGTCCAGTTAGGCCCAATAGATAAATTTGATTCTACATTATCTATTGAGGCCAAGTTCCAAAAACGTCTGGTTAAGAAGGTAAAAATGGAAAATTGCCCACTGATATTTCAAATTTGATTAGACCCCCGGGCTCCATTCGTCCTCGTCTCTATGGCTTACCCAAAACTCATAAAGTTGGAACACCATTGAGACCTATTCTCTCTATGATTGGGTCTTCTCAACACGGTGTGGCTAAATGGTTTTCCACTATACTTCAACCGGATTTGGAGCAATATAACTCTGCTTGTATTAAAGATTCATTTGAATTTTCGCGTTTTATGCAGTGTTATTCGCCTACGCATAAATTTATGTGTTCATATGATATCGCCAGTTTATTTACTTGCGTTCCACTTGCTGAGACTATCGAAATATCTGCTGATGCCCTATATCGTAGTCAATTGTCTCCGCTTGTTATTCCGGAAGACGTGTTTGTTGAACTGATGAAATTTGCCATGATGTCAGTTAAGTTCAGTTTCGACGGCATCATGTATAGGCAGATTGATGGTGTTTCGATGGGTTCCCCTTTGGGGCCCATCTTAGCAAATATCTTTGTTGGGTTCCAGGAAGAGAGTGTACTACTAAAATCTGATAAACCTGGCGTTTATTTCCATTACGTTGATGACACGTTTTGTCTCTTCGATAACGAGATTAAAGCGGACCAATTTCTTGCGTCCCTTAACAATATACATCCGGCCTTGAAATTTACACCGGAAAAGGAGGTTGATTCATCTCTTCCTTTTCTCGATGTACTCGTCAGCAGATCTACGTCAGGTTTTAATACTTCTGTGTACCGTAAACCGACGTTTACTGGTTTGTATATCCTTTGGGATTCTTTTTGTCCCAGGAAACGCAAAATTATTTTAATTACGACCCTCACACATAGGGCTCTCAAGATTTGTACGGACAAAATGTTCTGTAAATATTTGAAGATTTTAGAAACTGATTGAATGTTCTTGAAAACTCTAGAAAATTCTCCTTCAGCAGCTCAGCACTGAATCGGTTTGTAATGTAATGAAAAAATAGTTTAGTTTCAAAACCTTGATGTCCAGATCCAAAGTGTAACATTTGAAGGGAATATTAGTCATTTTCTTTGCTTTTTAGACAGAAGCATTTACGAAATAACATTGACGAAAGACAAAAAAACGGCAACATTTTGTTACACAGTATAATATACAAGTTGATTTAAAGGAATTGCCGATATTATATATATATATATATATATATATATATATATATATAATACTGTGTAACACAATTTTATTTTTTTTTTTTGCTTAAGCCTAGAAAGTATGAAAATAGGTAATATTTCCTTGAAACTTTGGTTTTGTGAAAAGGCTAATGATATTTCAGAAATTTCCCTATTCCCATTGGGAAAACTGAGGATGTTAATATTCTCTCACGCAAAGAGGGAACAAAATGACATATGACTAAAAAAAGTAGCATTTATTTATTCTCGGTTTGAAGGCCATAAAAAATTCAGAAGTCAGTAGTTTTTCACGATTTACGCTTATACTGTAAATTACTTTCAAGAATCAGTCCTCAAATATAGTCTTCCATTATGTTTTTCATATATGATCCTTGGTAGACAGAACGTTCTGTAAATATCTGAAGATTTTAGAATTGAATGTTCTTGAAAACTCTAGAAAATTCTCCTTCAGCAACTCAGCACTGAATCGGTTATATTACTTTTTTGTTGCAATTGTACAATCTTATGAATTTTGTACACTCTTGTGCAAATTAATTGAAACAAAACATATACTTCCATTATTATTTACTTGTTTTTCGTATTTTTCCAATGAGACATGACCCAGTGCACAAGTTAGTACTTCGTATGTTCATTCCAGGAAGGTGTTACTTGCAAACTGACCACGGATTCTTGACTGGATTTAAGTCAGGAGAGTTTCCAGGCCCATCTATAGGAATTTGATTTGTCATTGGTAAGGCTTACCATTGTGTTCGTACAGATTTACGATTTTCGTAGGCTTCATTGGAACAACGTCCATCGCAGACAATGGCCGTAGGACAATTAATCGACAGTCGAGACAATACTGTCTGGACGGGATGAAAATCTGATGCAATCACAGATGACACAATATTTTTCAAGGCCAAACAAATTTCATCATACACCCCGAAAATAGATTCATATTACTGCACACCACTTCAAATGACGTAATCTGAGGAAAAATAGAAGTCGTTTACACCCTATTACTCCAGTAGGTTTAAAGCTGACCGAATGGTGAAAGAAAGGAAACTAAAGCAGTTGTTTTAATTAATTTGCACAAGGGTGTATTTATCGCAGTCAACTTTTAAAATTAACTATATTAACTTTTATTGATTTACAAATGACTAAAATGTTACTACTTTTAAAATAGTAAACATTGTTTCATACTAAGTTTTCTTTATCAATATTCTATTTTTCTATGCCCCTTCAGACCATGGAAAGCATAGATCTCCATAACGTCCTACCCGTTGTAATCTGAAGCAATGTTTGCATCTTTTCTATCACTTAGCCTCAGTTTAATTATTTGATACTTCCCTCTGCCTCTCTTTTCTTCAGTATGCCATGTGAGTGTGAAATTCTCCAAGCCATCTTTCCTTATTATGGGTCCCAGAAATTAAAACTGTGCTTTACGTTTCAATTTGCCACAAGACATCCTCATTGAACATATGCTCCCTCCATGGTATGCTCAGTCCCCATTTTGCAGACACACATTACTGTTGCTTTTCTTCGTCTTCATTTGTAAGGAAATTGTTCAGAATTCATTGCTAAATAAGTCAAGTGATTTTCCACTTCTTTACTCTTTGTTTCTAACGAAATATTCCTGTTAATTTATATTTTACTTAGCTTCT
This sequence comes from Acanthosepion pharaonis, assembly GCA_903632075.3. Taxonomy (NCBI): domain Eukaryota; kingdom Metazoa; phylum Mollusca; class Cephalopoda; order Sepiida; family Sepiidae; genus Acanthosepion; species Acanthosepion pharaonis. The sequence continues at coordinate 974,106 of CAHIKZ030000768.1, forward strand.
GCAAAGCATCTTTCCCTACTCCAGTACACAAAACTGTTACTTCACATTTTCAAGTCTGGTGTCAACCGTTATCGATTCTACATATCCTTATAGTATTCACTTCTTACTTTTCTACAACAATTTCATTAGCCCTTTGCCGTAAGTAGTTCTTGAGATTTATATTGGTCGAACACTGGTTGTAATAAACCGCTTAATACCTAGACCTTTTCAACACTTGAGAATTCAGAAGTTCATCTGAAAATTTCAACCAAATAGATTGCTTAATTAATCTACACAACCTAAAGATTTTAAAAAGGAGGCTATAGGAGGCACGGTGGAGTAATGGATAGCGACTCGGATTGAGGAATCGGAGAGCAGGGTTGGAATTCCAGTCAGATCCATTACATTCAGTTATGTGCTAATAACCTTGGGAAATATGTGAATCCTCTTCTTCTACCCCCAGCAGAACAGACCGGGTTCTTGGATGAAAACTGGTCTGCTGCAGAAAGAAATGGCAACCTACTACGGGAAAAAGTCTGCCTCGTCAGTCAGAATGATAGTGTATCCCGCATGGTACATAACTGACTGACTGACTGACACTGGGTTAGATTTGGCTCCATATCTATGTATGTTGCCAATCCAGGAATAAGATTTGGCTCCATATCTATGTATGTTGCCAATCCAGGAATAAGTTTTGGCTCCATATCTATGTATGTTGCCAATCCAGGAATAAGATTTGGCTCCATATCTATGTATGTTGCCAATCCAGTAATAAGATTTGGCAATTGTATTGAGCACTCTTTTAAGAATAGTATTTGTTGGTTACTGGAATTTATTCGGTATACACCAAACCTATACTTGGATTATATATATATATATATATATATATATATATATATATATATATATATATATA
>CAHIKZ030000768.1:980000-1002500 GCA_903632075.3 Acanthosepion pharaonis
GAAGCAACAACCCGACACAAGCATATGTGATTTGATTAGCTTAACCATTCAGACTGGCCGAATACAGAGACCTGGTGCACTACAAGCCAAATGACCATCAGCAGGTTTTGAATTCAGAGTTGTCCTTCTCCTAGGCTACAAAACCCATTCTATCCTGCTATTTACCCAGAGCCGAAGAGAGAAGAAGAGAATTCCTTCCTTTCTCAAGGGTATAAGCACATAAATGAATGTAATCGATTCGACTGGAATTCGAACTCGGCTCTACGATTTCTCAATCCAAGCCGCTATCCATAACTCCACCGTGCCCCGTCTCTCTTTCTCCCTCTCACGTTAGGTTAATAATCTGAAGTTCTTTTTATTTATATTTTTATTTTATTTTTAAAAACAGTGCTCAATACAAAAGTAGAGCCTTAATTATAATTATTTTTTACTTTTTTAATCATATTTAAAAAAATAATTATAATATATATATATATATATATATATATATATATATATATATATATATATATATAAAGGATAAACAATTACTAATTAAATAGTTTGCTTTTATAATAATGAAACATTGTGCATATGTAGTATTCATTCACTACTTCTTATCGGAGTCGCCATAGGAATTGATGAAATTGTCACGTTTGTGCATGACCGGTTTGATTTCATGACCTGGAATAATTCAAACATCAACCATCCAAAAATTCGAAAGTCCTCAATTAAGGAATGTAATTTATAACACGCGTGTGGAATCCTTTCAGTCAGATAAGTTGGAGCACTGGGCCCAGCGCATCTAATTCGTTTGCCGGATGTGTATATGAAGCGAAATTCTTTCAAGCACATTTCCATGCATTCATCATATATTTCAGAATTAGTCTCTTCAGGTTATCATCCATTTGAAACCTTCAAACAAAATTTATCATTGAAGTCGTTACACACGCAAACAGAGAGCCGTATGAATCCTTTCTGAGCAGCACCATTTTCAAGCTAGCGTTTCTACGGCAGCCAAATTATTAATGCTAAAGAGATGGTGAAAAGAAAATCTTTTTTCTTCTTCTTCCCTACATTTTCCCTTTCTTCTTCTTCTTCTTCTTCTTCTTCTGCTGCTGCTGCTTCCCACATACCACCTTTCTCCTTCTCTTTCTCCTTCTCCTTCTCCACACATCCCCTTTCTTCTTCTTCTTCCCCAAATCTCCCCTTTTTTCTTTCTCTTCCCCACATATCCCCTTTTTTCTTTCTCTTCCCCACATATCCCCTTTCTTCTTCTTCTTCTTCTGCTTCTTCCCACATACCCCCTTTCTCCTTCTTCTTCTCCACACATCCCCTTTCTTCTTCTTCTTCTTCTTCTTCTTCTTCTTCCCCTCATATCCCCTTTCTTCTTCTTCTTCCCCACATATCCATTTTTTTCTTTCTCTTCCCCACATATACCCTTTCTCCTCCCTCTTCTCCACACATCCCCTTTCTTCTTCTTCTTATTATTATTATTATTCTATCCCACATATTCACTTTCTTCTTCTTCGTTGGTAGAGTCTTTGCATATTCTCAGCATTGGAATCTCTCCTGGCTGCTATTTGATCCGGGTTTTCTTTTACACGAGACTTTTATTTTCTTCGCTGTAATCTTGGATCTTTTGATTGCCATCTGGTTTTCTTTGTCTGAAATTACTTTTTTCGAGTTATACTGCTGACGTATGCGAAAGGCAATACTAAACTACAGAAGAACTCAAAATTGATCGCTGCTTTTAATAATTGCATTAATATTTAAGTTCACCTTTTAAAAGTTCAAAGATAATTCTTCTGTTGCCACTTAATTTAATGACAATTTGATGTGCGCGTAGATCCTTACGTACCTTACAAACAATTATTTTTCTTTTATGGGTGACTTTCGCTCGATTTCGCAATTAATTTCGGTTATTCCGAAATTTATTTCCAACTTTTCAAAAATTTCGTCGCAAAAACTCGCGTAAAAAAGTCACCGAAAATAATCGTAGTAATCAAAACTTGGGAATCCAAAATTTCTGTAATATTAGCTGTTGTATGTTAGAGAGTTGTGTCCCTTTAATTGAAATAGTATGACACAGTGAAACACTGTCATTGGCATTTATTATATAGAAGATGAGCTATTGAGAGTTGTGTCCCTTTAATTGAAAAAAGTGTGATACACTGAAATTGGCATTTATTATAAAGATATAAATATATGTGTTAGTTCTCAAAATATATCTGCAGAAAAGACAAATTGAATAAAACAGAAAATCGAAAATTACTTAGACTTTGCCGACGCGTTTCGTCATTTGACTTTTTCAAGCCAAGCAGTGGTAAAAAAAAAAAAAAAAACTACGTAAGCCTCTTTTTCGATATTAGTAACTTTTTTTTTGATAAAGTCAAATGGCGAAACGCGTCGGCAAGGACTATTTTCTGATTGTCTATTTTATTCAATTAGTCTTCTCTACAGATTTATTCTGAGAACTTTAACAGAAAAACACACACACACATATATATATATATATTTCAAAATAATTAATGGATTCATTTTAATCAATATACTTCAAATAAAAATAAAGTTTGAAATATATATATATATATATATATATATATATATATATATATATATATATATATATTAATGCATGTTTCATTAAATAATATAGACAAGTTTTGTCTATTTATTTTAATAAGTTCCTTTCATATTGTCTGATAAGCTTAATCACATTAACATTGAAAGACGAAAAGCTTAGGTTGGATTTAAACATGTATCAATATAGTGTTTTCCTTTCGTCTTTCAACGATAATGTGATTAAGCTTATCAGACAATATGAAAGGAACTTAAAATAAATAGATAAAACTTGTCTATATCATTTAATGAAACATGCATTAATGAAAGATTGCTGCATAAATATGCACAATATATATATATATATATATATATATATATATATATATATATAGTAGAATAAATCCTAAGGAGCCAGGTAAACCTACGTAGGTTTTACCTAAACGGATCTTCAGGGTAAACTGGCTAGGCAGTTTTCTCTGAAGATCCGTGGAGGTGAAACCAGCTTGGTTTGCCTGGCTCATTAGGATTTATTCTAGTTTATCGCTCTACTTAGCGTAGCGAGCACTCTACGTTTTAGTAATTCTAATCGTTTGTTGTTTTTTTTTCTTTGGACTAAGGAATTAAAGCACTTGGCAATTTGTTTCGTCTTGTTCGGATGATTTTAGTTCTTTCTTTTTTATTTCCAATTTTTTCCCCGGACACCGATTTTTACTGACATAACTGCTATCCGAGGTTTTCCAAACGAGTACTACTATTAACATATATATATATATATATATATATATATATATATATATATATATATATATGTGTGTGTGTGTGTGTGTGTGTGTACTAGTGTGTCACAAGAAGTGGTTCACGTGAGCAGTATCGCGTAGGAAGGCTGGTGAGATGCAGCAGCTCAATGTGTACTAGATTATACAAGAGATTTAACTATACCATATAGATAGATATCCCCAGCTCACTAAATAGGTTCGTGATCATCTGTGAGAATAGACGTCACTACCACGGGTCATAAATGATTGGTTTGGTTCCTGTCAGAGGATCATTTTTTTCATACAATTCGTCGGAAATCTCTCTAAGGTTCCTGAAATATCTTCTGAGTAACTTGTGTTCGACAAATCTGTGCATGCTTTTGCTGGGATGCATAGCGTTCCTCACCTGGTGCAACGGTCCTCATAGCGCTCACCCGCCAGTGACTTGTTTAAACGGACGAGCAGACGAATCATGACACCTGAGAAAACTCTACTTCAATATGGAACCAAAACCATCTGAACAGTTGCCTTATTGACTTGGTCTAAGTGCATATGGGGTCTGCACCACACCTGAATCATACCATCAGCTAAACGATTCGGACTAACCCAAACCATGCTAATTGACCAGAAATATTTTACCAGATCTATGAGCTCAGGGGTGCTGGGTCTGGAGTCGTTGTCATCTGGTGGATCTTCTGCTCTCATATATCATGGAAACTAAAAACGCGGAGCAGACCTACTGGATACGCGTCTTGCACATCAAGCATTGTATGTGGATGTGATTTTATCGTCTGTTTCTTATTTATTACCAGAGATTTATTTTTATAGCGTGACACAATGGACACGATAATTAAGGAGCCGTGGTGGGTCACTGCAGGTTTTCCTGGATGTAATAATACCCTTCATCGGGTATTCTCAATAAATACGCGACTCCGCAAATACAGCGATGTATAATGTTCTCGAGTTTGTTTTTTTTTCAGAATGGTAGATCCCATCTGTCAACTAACAAGAAACATTTCATATCGAGTAATTCACGCTCCCACACATGAACAGACTAGGCGAGGTTCACACGGACTTAATAGATGCCAGAAAACTACTAAAATCTAGAAATTGATTTATGTTTATTTATTGCTATCTCATGACTTTTGGCACGTTGGGGTATATTTGTTTGTACTTATGTAAGCACACATTTATATATATATATATATATATATATATATATATATATATATATATATATCAAAAAATAATTCGGTGAAAATAATTCGAGAAAATATCTCGGACCTCAGATAAAAAAAAGCTTTTCATTGAAATCAATGGACTCTTCGAAGATTTTTCTGCAAGTGCTCCCGATATGAAAATAGACACGTGCATTCGTGAGAAACTGTTACAGAACAAAGAGACGCTCATGATTCGATATTACGAGCGAGATAGAGTGTGTGTGTGTGTGTGTGTGAGAGAGAGAGAGAGAGAGAGTTTAAAGAAAAAGGAGAAGTTAACAGATTTGGAAATATTACTAATAAATTTGAATAAAAAATAGATAGAAAGAAATGGGTTTAATGGGAAGAGAAGAATAGAGAAAAAACACTAATGTTTAAGAAATACTTGCAACAAAATAATAATAATAATAATAATAATAATAAGAAGAAGAAGAAGAAGAAGAAGAAGAAGAAGAAGAAGATAAATACTAGGAGAAGAGGAACAGAAAAAAGAAATAGCGAAAGAGAGATAGAAGGAAAAGATGAAAAGAAGAGAAATAAAAAAGGAGAAAAAGAAAGAGAAAAAGAAAAGAAATTTTAGAACATAAATAGAAGAATGAAAAAGAGAAAGAAGAAAAGAAATGGGAAGAAAACGGGAAGAAAAAGTGGAACACTGGGGTAATAGAAAAAGAAAAAGAGAGGAAAAAAGAAGAAAAGAAGAAGCAAAGGATGAAAAAGATAAATAAAAGAGACACAGGAAGAAAGAAATAGAAGAAGAAAATGAGAAATAGAAGAAGGGAAATAGAAATATAAGAAAATGTAAAGTAGAAACGGAAAGTTAGAAGAAAGCAATAGAATAAGAAAAAAGGAAGAAGGGGGAGGAGAAGAAGAAAAAAAGTAGAAAAGTGTTAATAATAATAATAATAATGATAGGCCGGACATTATTGTCAAAAACCAGAAAGAAAAAACTTGCCTACTAATTGATATGGCTTGTCCAGCGGATTGTAACATAGCAACCAAGGAATTTGAAAAACTATCAAAATACAAAGACCTGGAAATTGAAATAGAAAAAATGTGGAAATTGAAAACAAGAATAATACCAGTGGTAATAGGTGCACTTGGAATTATAAAAATGGAACAAAACAACACATTGAAAGAATCCTGGAAACCCCAGCTTAAGAGACATACAGAAAATTGTCTTATTAAGTACAGCACACACACTAAGGAGAACTTTGTCTATGTAACGCTAGCAACTTCATCGGAGATAAAAAAAAAAAAAAAAAAAAAAAAAAAATTAACATGAAATGTGGCCATAACAACACACCACGACCTGCCTTAGGTCTTTCCGCAGACTTGGTAGGTAGTGTGTCCATAGCAGAAATCGAATGATGATGATGATAATAATAATAATAATAATAATGATAAGAAGAAGAAGAAGAGTGTTAATAAAAATAAAAAGAAGAAAAATTGAAAGAAAAATATAAATCGGTGGTAGATCGAATGAAATGAAGAAAGAAAGATGGATGTCGTAACATGTAGAATGAATTTCAAATGGCAAAAGAAGGAAAGTAATGAAAGAGCGAAAGAACAAACGAAGGCGGGAAGAGACGCCATATTGTAGCAACTAAAAAGAACAGAGAAACAATGAGAACAAGTGAAAAATATTTTTTTTTGTAAAAATTGGAAAAATAAACATGAAATGGTTAAAGATGAATTGTCAAAAATAAATGAACGAGTAAAGCGTGTAAAAGATTTCAAATCCGAGGACGTTAAAATTGCCGAATTTTCTTTGTCATCACAAGTGCATCATTTCTGTCAAAATCACAACAATGCGAAATTGTCTGCTTTGACGAAGCGCATCACAATGGGAAACTAAGAGCGATGCATTAAAAAAAATCGACAGAAGGAAAATAAATATTTCAACCATTTGTTTTCGGCGAGCAATATTAATAATAAAAATACTCCCAATAAAAAAACATGCATAAAAACATTAAAAAATAGCAAAAAACAAACTCTCATTCAACCCGCATTTTCCTTTCTTAAACATGAAGTTAAAAAATCATATATCATTTCACAAAAGACGATGGTAGACACAGAGATAACGTGACAGGATCTATTAGAAAGGGAAGTAAAGGAAAGCAGGAAGAAAAGACTAACTACTTATTTAAAAAGAAGAAGCAAAAACAATGGTTGTCAGCAAGTGGAACAGTCCAGTATGAGAGCTACAAACAGGAGATGTTACTATAAAGATAGGGGGCAGATTTAATGATCTGGGAAGTGTTTTAACAGAAGACGGAAAATGTGGCACCGAAATCCACGTGTGCATTGGAATACCGAAGGGTATCTTAAAAAATGTAGGCAAAGTATTAAAAAAAAAGTAGAAAATTTAATTACAAAGTAAAGAGGGTTGAATTCCTATGTAATATATATTCTTTTAGATGGCAGAGAATGCTTGACCGTTTCCTTACAAATTAAGAGACTTCAGACAACAGACATGCAGGAATACAATAGACGAAGCGTGTGAGTTTAAAGGAAAATAGAACCAAAAAGAAACGCTTATACTTAAAATTAGAAAGCAACAGCTGAAATGTATGGAACATGTAAAGAAGAATGCGGCTTGGAGAATTTGATACACACAGGCATCTCGAAGGCACAAGAGACTGATGGAAAGTACGAGTAACCAACATAACAAGCTTTTGTAAATAAATTGCAGACTAGAGGTCGGAGGGAAATCGAAAAGGTAAACAATGTTAATGGTAATTGTAGTGATGATATCAGCCATTTCCCTACAAGGAAATATTTGGCATTCAAAGTTGTACTTGACTTTTCTGAAAGTATATCTATTCCTTCATGATCTGGGGTAAAAAAAACAAAAAAAAACATTGCATGTTCACTGTTTTGTTAAATAATTAAAAATGCAATTACATTATTCATACAATGACCATATTCTCACATATTTTAATTAATACCTGACACCTGAAAAATCCCTTCTTATTTTTAATCCTGAATTCAATTTCTGATTACTGACAGTAATTTTGCAGTTTATTTTACTGCAAAATCATTTTAGTTCTTTTATATGCATAAAAACAAAGCTTACTGCCAAATCACGTTAGAAAAATGGTTCCCGCACGATCACTTAAATTAAACGGCTTACAGAATGGTCAGTATCGGGTGACCGCTTGAAAATACCAATTACTTTGTTCTTGGATGTGCGGGTGGTGTAATTGATAATTGTTAATCGGAGAGCCGAGTTCCAATCCCCGTTGGGTTCGTTATATTCACTTACGCAAAAATAGTATTCGGAAAGGTAAGAATCCACCTTTTACACACACCTATGGGTTAATTAGTAAAATTTGCATCACTAAACCATTATTATCTCCCCACCAAAATTCTTATAATCTAAAATATTTTGTGGCTTTAAATAACCTGCAAATGCTTCATAAGCCGTAAAAATGAATGAATGAATCAAGTAAGCATACAAATCATATAACAATGCAGTTTTAGTTTGACCGTAGTTATAGTGGAGTACATAAACTTGACAATGGTTGCATCGTATGGGCTATACCAGTGATACATAAGGTTTTGAATTCAGAGTTGTCCTTCTTCTATATTGGTTGCCAATCATCTGTAGAAAAATCTAGTCTGCCCTAATAGGAGGAGAGATGGATACATATTTTACACAAGGCGAGAAAAAAACGTACCCGGTTGGTCGATTTCTTGCTTTAAGCCACTAAACTAGACATCAACTCCATATTATAGATGTACTCACTTTATTCTAGCAGTAACGCTTGAATTCATTTCAGATCATTAATTATTTTCCTTTTTAGATTTTACATGTAGATTGTTCGCTGAAACATAAAAGATATTTATATTTAAAAAAAATATCTACGTTCACACGTAGATAATATTCATACTTACATGTATATACATTACAATTCAAAAGTTTGAAGCCACCCCCAGAATTAGCTTTGTTTTTATGCATATGAAAGAACTAAAATGATTTTGCAGTAAAATAAACTGCAAAATCACTGGCAGAATTAGCATGGGATGAACCTGACAGAGGAGTGAAAAAAAAAAAAATGAAAAAAAACTCTTAGATTAATTGAAAAAAGAATGGAATCAATAATCAATCTTTCAGAAACTTTTGCAACGATTGCCAATAATTTGTGCTGCAATAAGTAAGGCTAAAGGAGGATATTTTGACGAGATCAAAATTAAATCGTAAAATGCTATTTTTGCTTGTCATAATAAAATTTTCTAAAAAATATCATGTCTCAATTTTTTTCTTAACCATGTATAATAATGTTCTATTATTTAAAGTACAAAACAACTACATTTGGGGTCAATTTAAAAATTGCCAGGGGTTTTCCTGAACCGTTTGAACTGTAGTGTATATATGGAAATTCTTTTCAGATGGTGTGTTTCTGGAAATGAACAAAAGACAACAGGAAAAACTATTCTTAGTCCCTTCATATATATATATATATATATATATATATATATATATATATATATATATATATATATATATATATATATATATATATATATATAGTTGGATAGATGTGAGTTTGTGACCCTGGGTTTTATGCTTTAGCGATCGTCAGATAAACTGATTAATCTTTCAAAAATTTGGGTTTATGTAGATTGCATGTATTGGTGTTATTGTGGAAGTGGGGGGAAACTTCGTCGCTTATGTCATCGTACTAACGCAAACATCGATGTATGCAGACACATATACATACTTAGTCGTTCGTCGGGACTCATACATATATATATAATATAATTATATATGTATGAGTCCCGACGGACGACCAATTATGTATATGTGTCTGCATACATTAATCAGTTTGTCTGACGATCGCTAAAGCGTGAAACCCAGAATCACAAACTCACATCTATCCAACCAAATATGTTAGCTCTATCTCTGATATGGAGCGCTTTCTAATAAGTACCACGCATATAATATATAAATAATTATACATATATATATTTATTTATATTTATATACACTTTTCATACATATATATATATATATATTATATATATATATATATATATATATATATATATATATATATATATATATATATATATATATATATATATATATATATATATATATATATATATATTCATATATATATATATTCATATATATATTCATATATATTATATATATATATATATATATATATATATATATATATATATATATATATATATATATAAGTGAACATTGAAGTCAACACTAGAGGTGACAGTCTGTTTTAAGTGTCGACTTAAATGTTCACTTTTATATTGACATACGCTCTATCTCTGATATTGAGCACTTATCCCATAAATATATCACACCTTAAGGTTATATTTCTTCATATATATATATATATATATATATATATATATATATATATACGCCCTCAATCGGAGACCGTCTGAGTGAACTTTGTTACAAGCACCTGAAGGTATTTTTGACTGGACCTCACCCTTCTAAAATAAAATGGTTATGTTGCTTCCTCACAAATGCCGTTCACGAACAGAGATTCAGGGTGAATCAGCGCCTTAGAACTTGTGAAGTTCCTGCAACTTTAGGCTACTAAACGGGATACTTACTCTACACCTTGTTATTTCATAAGGACAAATAGTGTACCTGTTAACACTTCCAATCAATGAAGATTAAAAACGATGTGAGTCACGTCTCGTGTTTCATCAGAGCATTTATTTCTATTATTATTATTATTATTATTATTATTATTGTGTATGTTATCATCGTGCCAGAGAGTAATTTTCAGTGCCAAATTACCAAGACCGTTCGGATTCCTGTGACTAAAAAGGGCGACTGTAGGAGAGTTTTCTATGCTCATTTGGGACTTTTCGTTTAATTGGAGAGGATTTTGCGGATTTGGGCAGTTCCGCACCAAGTAATCTTTTGTAGCTCTGAGAAGATGATGTGTCTAGGAATTTTACTCACATAATTTTCGGTACCTTTTTTCATCAAAGCAGAGATATTTGTAGTTTTAAGTTTCCATATTTTTGTTACTTCCGTTTGCAGGTCGTTAAAATTTGACAGTTTTTGAAATTATTTTTTTCGAAACATTGGAATTCTGTTGGTAAGTACAATCAGTTAATTGGTAGGTTGCTTTTTTTAAAAACGTTTATGGGTATATTTGACCTATTTGCATGAACTTTGCATTAATAAATTACTAATAATTTATTATTATTTCATTTCCTTTGATTTCTGGTGTGTACTCATTTCTTTCCGTGTCCCGACCAGAGACCTAATGTCAGAAATTACGTCATGACATTTTCTACTGAGCAATTGAAAATAAAAATAAAAATAAACAGATATTTTACATAGTTAAAGTCCTTCGTAAGGTGTTTGCTGTACTCGTGAGAACAAATTTTTTATTTCTTTAAGGCGTGGGCTGCCAGGAATCCCTTCAATGACTCTATAGGAATCTTTTCCAACCAATCAAAGAGCTCCAACTACAAAGGGGATTGTTGATGTTCCCATGTGCCACATTTTTGAGATTTCGATTCCAAAGTCCTTGTATTTTGATAGCTTTTTGAAGATCTTCAAAGATACATTGCAGTCTGCAGGTACTGCCTTATCAATAACGAGGTACCTTTTTTGTGTGAGATCTCAAATAATAATATTTTTTTGTCAGTGGAAAGTGTCATGACGCCATTTCTAACCTTAGGTCCTTGGGAGGGACCCGGTAAGAAATGTGTAAACGCCAGAAATCAAAGAAAATAATAATAATAATAATAATAATTATTATTATTATTATTATTATTATTATTATTATTATTATTATTATTTCCAGTTTTCTTGTCTTTTCTTTCTTACAGTCCTTCAATATTTTCTTTTTACCAGAAACCTGAAACAACGGCAGGTTTATATGAGAAGGTTATTTTTAATATTATATTATGAGAGTCCGTCGCCGCATGTGAGTACCATTCATGAGTACAACCTTCCATTTCCTGTGTTCTTTGTAATATTTATTTCTCCCTTCTCTGTAGAGGACGCTATTTATTGTGAAAGGTCGTGTACACCTTAATAATAAAATCATACAACCTATCTATTTTATTCTTTTTCCTTCCTATTGTTTATTAGATGGTGATTGATGACAGTAATACAAATATAATCAACTTTTATATCCACTACGCGACGTTCTTATCTTGGGTTCAACCCCCGAAGCAGGCAGTGGAGCATTGATTCGGCAGTTTAGGAACAAAAATTGATATCACATAGAGAAAATATCACAATAATCAACAGATCGTATCAAACAATCGTAGGACACCTGAAGGTATTTGGTGGAAATGTTGTTTGTATAAAAACATCTATATCAATGCAAACGAGGGCTATAGTTCGAGATGACACAAGTATATTGATATCTACGTATCTATAACATGAAGCAGTAAGCAATGAAAAGTTGTACGAATCCAGTCTCATAGTCAAATGACAAAAAACATCTGAAATTGAATAAAAAAGTCCACCAAAACACGCTACTAATATCTATCGGAACAGTGGCGTAGTCGCTACTATAGTTGATTATGAATTTGTTACAGTCATCTGGTGGACATGAGTTCAATCTCTGCCAGTTATCAATTGACACCTGATGATGACAAATGGATATTTGGTCGGAACGTTGTGTGTTTAATAAAATATATATCAACGATGATGAGAACAATGACAATAAAATTTTAAAAGTATTCATAGTATGTGTCCTACGCGACATCGAATTTACTGGAGAATTTTCTAAAAGATGAAGAAGAGACTTTAAAAAACATAAATGTGGTTCTACAGAATCATGCTGGAAACGAACAAGTGAGCAACGATGAGGTTTTAGTAAAAAAGGTGAACAAAAAGGAAACTTACACAGGAAGGCCCCATAATGAGAAAAAGAGGGCTTGGTAAATTTGATACTCACAGTAGGAAAGAGGAAAACAACGCATGACATATTTAGTGAGCTTGAATAAATGGATGGCAGAATAGAGTTTAGGAGAAATAAAGAAAAGACAGAGTTTATTTAAAGCTGCAAATTCCGGGCAATTGGGGAGAGCCATGATCGCCTACATCTTGAAGGGGAACGACATAAAAAGATGTAATATAAAGCTCAGAAATTATTTTTTGAAAATATTAGATTTTGTGAGAATATTACTAATGCGTATTATACATGAATAAATATGTATATGATCGGAATTATATTATATCTAACTAATTGGTAATAAAATCACAAACAAATACTGCGTCAGATTTTTAAAAAATGCACAAACGCTCTTTTTAGTGTGTTTCATGCCTTCCTTAGATAGTAAGCAGATAAGCTAGATTGCTAACTCTCCACTTGTTGACTCTTTCTGTTGATGATACTCAGCGTCACTATATATATATATATATATATATATATATATATATATATATATATGAAGAACTAGTTTTAAGGTGTGCTATATTTATGGAATAAAGTGTACAATATCAGAGATAGAGTGTAAATCTAAATATAAAAGTGAACATTGATGTCAACACTCAGAGGCGACAGGCTGTTTTATGCTGGACGCAATCGTCAGGCCTGATGATTGCGTCCAGCATGAAACAGCCAGTCGCCTCTGAGTGTTGACATCAATGTTCACTTTTATTTGGACGAATCCAAGTCCTCTTCTGGAGAGGTGTGTTCTTCTCTGTAACACCTGTCCTTGCTAATGACAGACATGTGATTTTCATATATGATGTCAACGTAATATATGACATCGTCATCTCTAATGTCGACGTTATCTTCGTTTTGTTCTTCTTCCTCAAAATACCACCGTTACTGCTATCCAGTGAGTTCGCATTACAAACATATTAATAATGGTGACTTTTCACGCCGCTCCATAGAAATGGCCAAAAGCCACTGGAACATGTTTAGTTGTAATTTATGGTCTCTTATGTGCATAATATACGAAAGTCTGTAGATAATCATCAGCCATAACATATCTTTAAGTTTGTCAAACTGCCTTCTGCTCATTTGTGCTTATATTTGGCATCGATGCTTGAGCTAGATCGCGTCAGTTTCATTACTGTTGTTACAGTGTAAATATGGCCGCTTAGCTAGCAGTGTGCACCAAGGAGGATGAAAGAGCAGTGATCCAAATATCTGGTCGGAAGGTGTGTCAGTGGCTGGAATTCATCAGAGGCTTTTAACACTATACAGCGACAGTTCCCCGCCGGGTAAAAGTGTGTACGATGGCATCGAGAAATTTGGCAGTGTGATGCACAAAGAAGATGCAGAACTCCCGTCAACCCCCACCATTGACGAGAACATTCAGCAAGCACTGGAGATGGTAATGGCGAACCGGCGAATTATCATCGATGAGGTTGCATGTTTTCTGCAGATTCAAATCACTGCACTTTGTCCTTGTTGCGCATTGCCATATTATGGTGAAAATGCGGATATTTTTTAATCCTGAAGGTGTGTACGAAGACCGGTTGAGAAGTTCGTAGGATTACTAAGATACTCTCATAGAATGTGACCAAATGAAATTTATTTTTCAACGCAGCCCCCCTTACGATCTATACATTTCTTCTATTGGAGTTGAAGTGTTTGGAGCCCACTGGTGAAGAAGATTTCATTCTGTTGGTAGAAAATGTCAACATAAACAGATAGAACCTCACCATCACTGCAATAATGTGTTTTTTTCATGATGGGGAACAGATGATAGCCAAGAGAATACAGTAGGTGCTCCAGTTCAAAGCCACAATCATAGACAGCAGCCAGCACATCCAAAGACTTGTCTGCTGGATCATTGTCCTAATGAAACAAGACCATTTTCGTAAGTTTTCCCTGCGTGTTTGGTCTTTATATCTTGCCGTAAGTGCCTCAGTAAGTTGTTATAGTACTCACCATTGATGGTGTAGCCCTTTACTTGCATTCCGAAAAAATCTGAGGCCAAGCAGATAAAACAACTTTCGCCTTCTTTGGAGCAGAAGTGGAGGAGCATTTCTACTTCATGGGCTGTCTCTTCGTCTCTTACACAAAGCGATGAATCCAGCACTCGTCTTTGGTTAAGAAATGTTCGATGAAGCCTTCTGGATCTATCAAATTTTCGCGTAATGTGATCAGGTAGGTGAGCTTTTGATTAGGCGTCGGATGCCGTGGCACCCTCCGAGCAGAAAACTTAGTTATGTCTAATATTCTCAACTCTCTCAAAGTAATATATACTAATAGGATTGGTTATTTAATTTTTAGTCAGTTGCCTGTCATCCATCATCCCCCAATGAAGCAATGTCAGCATCAATGTCCTTGGGGGGGGGGCTAAACCCTTTTTTACAGTTACTTGATAACATCACAATGCTAGATTTTGTCCATTTTCAAGCGAAGTCACTACTAGTTATATTTTAAGATTTTTATGAACAGTCAGATATTAGTTTACATTTATGGAAACAATGCAGTTATTAATATCTAAAGCTGAAATTAATGCATGCCAGGTTTCACAGTTCTAATCTAAGTCCTTCATAGTCAGTCTATAAAACTTTCAGACAAGACATGACCAAAAGGGCTGTAACATAGGGAAGGTTAATGAATAGAATAATCAAACGAAGGTTAGTAATGAACGATAATACTTAGGACAAGAACAGCACATATAAGATTCACCAGCGGCGCGTAGAAGTATTCAATTCCTAGAAGTGAGTCAATTGAATTCCACAATGAATCTCTTAATGCAGGATGTCCGCTAACCGCCCCACGCCAGAAGGCCGAATTTGATGTGGGTATCCGAGCTAGTAGATTCCTCGTAGCTGTTTCCAGGACGAGACTCTGCCCTTTGGCATAACCTCGTTTGGGGATCCTCTCTGCCTCCGGGCAGAAAGTTTGACCAGCACAGCTGGAGACAAATCTCCAACTGCAGGATATCTACCAACCGCTCAATGCGGCCAGATGTGGCACAAGGCCGAATTTAATGTGGGGTATCCGAGCCCGTAGTCTCGGCCAAAAATTCCCCATAGACCCTGTACAAAATGGGGTCGTGTAGCTGTTTCCCGACATGAGACTCTACCGTTTGTCATATCATCGTCTGTGGATCTTCTCTGTCCAGAGGCAGAGAGTTTGACCCACTCAATCTCCAACTGCAGGCCAACATACAGTATTTACTACTGTATTTATGTGAATGTGGACATACTCATTATTGTCTGTAGGTATGCTACAGCAAAAAGTAAGTAATATTTTCTCTTCAATCTAAGTAATGAATAAAAAAGGGTTCAAATCACTAACAAAACATTGAATTTATTTTTTTTAAATATTTACATGGATTAAAACTGTCCGTGTCAAAGTTAGATGTCATGTCAGTTTTATCTATTAACTTACAACAGGCCAACATACAGTACTTACTGTTGTAAGTGGCTTGGTCATATGTATCGGTTCATTTATAGATTACACTCAAACCGATGCGATAAAGCAAGTGGTGTACTGAGAATGAAGGAAACTGAGAAAACGTTATTACATTGAAAACACAATAAAAGACCAGGTTCCAAGAGACAGATGACGATTGCCATTACACTTAGATCAATGAAGATCTTAGTTGATAGGACAGCAAGAAACTGGAAGTGAGTTCCACAAGCGAGAAGTGCAAGAGAAGAAAATGTTAGTATAGAACTTACGGTTTCATCTAATCATTTCAACAGTGAAATTATGAAAACTTGCTGCTAATCTAGTACTGCACTCAAATTCCTGAAATCGAGATCCCAAAAAGGAAAACTCAACAGAATAATTGTCATGAAAATGTTTATAGAAAAGTCACATGGAATTTAGATTATGGCGGTTGGAAAATGACTGGAGCCGAGATAACAGATCATCAGGTTGAGCGAAATCACAGTTGAATGCGTCGAATTTTTCCCTTGTTTAAATGCTTGCCACTCGCCAGTAATCCTGCTATTAGATGATTTGTGGACACTTACAGCTATCACATGTCGCTGATGAGAGTCTTGAATTCTAAACTGATAATATTTCTTTACTAGTCTTGCCGAAAAAAATCAACAGCGGTTACCACTTAGGATAAAGGTTTTGTTACGGAATTGTTCACCCAATACAAGGCACGAGTCACTCAAGAATAACGTTGAGGCGTAAGAGGAGGACAAGAAGTGCAGTTTATGACAGTAAAAGGATGGGACCGAGATTCCAACCTAGTAGGACGCTTAAATTCATGCAATTGGATTACTAGTGAAAGTAGCTCGTCAGTGCAGATGCCATGAAAATATTTATAGAAAAGCCAAAGAGTAGCCATATTATGTCGGCGAGAATGTCGAGATGGCTGGTCATGATAGGTTGAGCGACATCACCGATGACGGGTGAATGTGATTGGATTACGGATCCTCTTTTTTAGGTGCTTAACACCGCCAGTAATCCTGCTATTAGATGGTCTGTAGACACAGTTGACACATGTCGCTGAATTCTAAACTAGTCATGCCGAGAAAAATCAACAGCGGTTATCACCGAGTATCTGTCTATATTTCTGAGATGATGTATTATGTACACTATTTACATTATTCAGACTCTTGTCCTCATTTTGTCGCTATATTTATTACAACGTTTCGGCCTTTCAGTATTTGTCTATATTTCTGAGATGAGGTATTATGTACACTATTTACATTATTCGGACTATTGCGCTCATCTTTGTCGCCATATTCATTACAACGTTTCGTTGTACGCTCCGGCCTTCTTCAGGTGGTTGGAATGTCGAAGTGAACCCTTTATTTCGATCACTGGGGTGGACTTTTCTAGTTCCACGTGCCATGCATAATGGATGTGAGTTATCCACTGTCTTAATCGAGTATTGAACTTACACTCTTTGGGTCCTGTCACTGGATCTAACTAACGCCTTTATCCACTGTGCCATGTATCCTTGAGGACCCATGGCACAGTGGATAAAGAGTGTGAGTTCAATACCCGGTTAGAGAGGGGAATTAACAGGAGATAACCGATAACTGACATCCATTAAACATAGCACGTGGAACAGTCTACCCCAGTGAGCGAAATAAAGGGCTCACTTCGACATTCCAACCACATGAAGAAGGCCGAAGCGTACAACGGCCGAAATGTTGTAATAAATATGGCGACAAAGATGAGGACAATAGTCCGAATAATATAAATAGTGTACATAATACCTCATCTCAGAAATATAGACAGATACTGAAGGGCTGAAACGTTGTGATAAATGTGGTGACAAAGATGAGGACAATAGTCCGAATAATATAAATAGTGTACATAATACCTCATCTCAGAAATATAGACAGATACTGAAGGGCTGAAACGTTGTGATAAATGTGGTGACAAAGATGAGGACAATAGTCCGAATAATATAAATAGTGTACATAATACCTCATCTCAGATATATAGACAGATACTGATTTTCTACTTATATACATAAATATATAATGTTGGTATTTTTTATAAATATATATTGCTTGTAATCGTTTTATATAAAAATACATCGCTGTTATTTTTAAAATAGAAATGTATTTATATACCTCCATAGTATTTTGTTTTATTTAGGGATTCACTATTTTCCCATAGCTGGGACCCTAACAAGTGCTACCACTCCGTGCAGAGCAGACATGGGAACAACTGCAATTAAGAAGTGGTTCCAAGTCCCTTAAAACTTCCAATCTACCAATGAGAGGCTTTTCTGTTGGATGTAGTTTATCGTCATACCCAGGACTACACGGGATAGAATGTAAGTGATAAGAACGTAAAATCAGGTAGAAGGAAGTGAAGGGGTTAATGATAAAACCAGCGAATATATTATTGTTATTAAGACGTTAAGATTGTACTATCCAGAGAAGCATCCACTCGGGAGCAAAAAGAAGGAGAGAGAAACCTTCTTGTAATCATTATTATTTAAAAAATATACTTACAATCTAAAATACTTTCTGATTTTAAATAACCTGCAAGGGGTTGATAATCTGTAGAAAAAGAATCATTCAATGACCCTGTAAACTCTTACGTTGTGGTATAGAGACACAGCTTCATTACACTATATTTTGCTACGGTTCTTTTCTTAGCAGATAGGCATTATATGGTATGTAATTGCTAGCCTCACGCACGACCTATTTTGAAGTTTTCTTCTATTAGACTGAAATGGAACTGTCCAAATCTATATGCGTTGAAGCGAAAACTAAGCCTCAACTAGAATTTGAATTTGACATGTTAATACCTTTTTTTTTCCATTTTCATAACCATTACACAGCGCTCACAGATTTCTTCTACCTACCCATTCTTTTTTTTTTCATCTTTTTAAACAGGATATTGATGAACCAAGTACAGACATATATTTGTCGCATCCCGTGTACATCAAGCAACATCACGGGCGAATTCTGTAAGTGATGGAACGTAAAGCACGCCATTGAAAACGTGAATTTCTTGTGGTAAGAACATAGGGAGTTACGTCTTCTAACAGCGTGAAAGCAGTTTAGAAATATTCTTGGCCCTATTGTTCAAATCATTTTGGTTGCATCGGCCTCACGAGCAGAGTGAAGCGATAATAACTCTTGGAAGAAACAGAGGTTTCGAAAGGCTTACACAAAACGCCCAAGAGTTGATTGATTTGCATGTACAAGTGTTAAGCGAAAATGAGCATTTTAAACTCGATGAGCACAGACCATTTTGGACAAACTGAAGAGAAAGAGAATATAAAGGATAAAAGAAACAAAGAAGGAAGGAAAGAACGAATGAATAACCGGTTCCGGTACGATCACCGAGGTTAAGCAACATCGAGCCTGGTTAAGTCCGAGATGGGTGGCCGCTTGGGTATACCTGGTGCTGTAAGCATAGATGTGCGAGTCGTGTAATGCATAATTGCTCAGAATCGTAAATCGGTGAGCCGAGTCCCAATTCCAGTTGCGTTCGTTATATTCATGTTTGCTTTTCAGAAAGGCATGAAACCATATCTCTCTCCGGTAATAGGTTAATTACTAAAACTTGTATCAGTAAATCATTATTATCTAAAAAACAAAAAACATAAAAAAAAACAAATGCTTACAAGCCAAAAATATTTTCTGACATTAAATAAACTGTAAAGGGGTGACAAGCCGTAAATATCAAAACCACCAAACAACGTTAAATCTTAATAATAATGGAAGTAACTGGACAGATGGTCAGCTGTGACACTTACCCAGCCGTGGAACTGATGATGATGATAGTGATGGCAAAAACTGAAATTTTAGTGACCCATAATGAGGAAAGAAGGCATGTTGAATTTATTATCGTCCTCATGAAAATACAAGGGAAATCAAAGTTAAGAATGTGTAACTTTCTTAAAGGATTTCACTGGTATGAATAGAAAAAATAGGGAGGGTAATTGGTCAGAATAAATGTTCAGTAAATAATTAGACTAACAAAAACCCGGGAAGTTGTGGAGAGTCATGATCACCAATGTTCTGAAAAGAGATCATATATAAAAAAGGTGTAAATAAAAGTCATTACGGACGATCAGAAAGAACGAAAATTTTTTTTAACAATTCTCATTTGGTCTTTTATTCACTGAATATATATCAATATTTTAAAAGATACATATCAAAATATATATATATATATATATATATATATATATATATATATATATATATATATATATATATATATATATATATATATAATTTTTTTTAATAATCTTTAATATATTGTCCTATAATTATTACGATAGTATTAATCAGGATTAATAATATTATTAACATATTTTACATTATTTTATTTCCAGTTTGATGATAATCTTTAAAACTTTATGTATTAACTATAGATTATATTCATGTTTTTCAAGTGTCACCTACATATGATAACTCACATGACTTTTTCCTCCCCCTCCCCTGTTTAACTCTTTCTTTTTACTTTCTCCTTCCTCGTTTCCTCCTCACCTGCTTTACAATTTGTCTTTTTTCTTCTTTTCTCTTCCTGTCTAAAAATTAAAATTATTTAAGACGTCAAATTGTCTGGACTCTTAACTGAGTACACCTGAACCTAAGTAAATTATTAAAGGTGACAAAATCAAGGGGAAACAGAAAGAAAGGAAAATGTTATAAATCGGCGTAAAGGAGGTATTCGAAACAAGAAGAACAATATATATATATATATATATATATATATATATATATATATATATATATAAAATAAATATGTTGTAGTGGTTCCAACGAGAGAAAAGTATGTATATTAAAAAGAAGAGAAGGGAGGTGCCGCAAACGTCTTTGGTTGTAATGTGGATATATATATATATATATATATATATATAGATATATATATATATATATATGTATGTATGTATAGTGCTGGTGTTAATAAAACAGTGCTGGTAGATATAATAAAACATAAGAATCTATAAACTATTAAATATATATATATATTTTTTTTAAATTTATATATATGCATATATATATATATTTCTTAATAGCACTACACACACACACACATTTTTTTAAAATTATATATATGCATATCTATATATATTTCTTAATAGCACTACACACACACACACATATATATATATATATATATATATATATATATATATATATATATATATATATATATATAATTAAAATTCATACAGATATAACATTTGTCACTCTGCTTCTTGACCTTCCAGCAACCACCCCGTCCACTCATCAGGGGGTTATAAGCATATATATATATATATATATATATATATATATATATATATATATGCGGCACTTCTAGGAAAGTGCTCAATATCATTGATAGAACTAACATATTCACTTGTGTGGTTATGAGTTTTTGCGATCATCAGAAAAACATATTGTCTAATGATCACAAACTAATTTTCATATAAATTGTTGTAACCTAGAAAAGGTTAGTGAATGATGAATAACTAAAATGGAGGTTGGAAATGAAATGGTAATCTTTATAACATCAACAAAATACAATACTCACCAGGCGGCGTGAAGTAGGTAAACCACTTCTAGTGGTGGACTACTTAGACAGCATATTGCCCCCACTTACAACAGTGTCCATGTGTGTGTGTGTTCACACATATATTGTTGAATATGACAGACACGGAATATGTTTTATTATGAGCCTTTCCAGGCTTCGTATAATGTATTTAGTTTCAAGAGAAACTAAAGACAAAAACTGTCCAACATTTCGTTATTTCTTTAATATATTGATCTTCGATCTAAGCTTTCGTTTCGCAACCATTATCAGAAATTTAAGTAGGTAAATGTACTTAATACTGCTTAATTAAAACATTTAAATAAATTTTATCTATAAATAATTTTTATCTATGTATATGTATGGTGGACTTTCCCGTCGTATTCGACGTACGAGGGTCAAACAGTTCAGTTCCTAGGAACCGACTGCCCAGACACAAGCATATACGATTTGATTACAATGGTAAAGACTTTGTGCAGAACCAACCACACTTTTTGAAGGGCCGAATACAGAGACCTGGTGCATTACGTGCCACAAGGTCCTCAAACGAAACCTCAGCAGGTTTTGAATTCAGAGTTGTCCTTCACCTAGACCAGCTGCCATCAAAAGGCTATAGAACCTGGTCTATCTTGCTATTTACCCCATAGCTAGGGGGGAGAAGAAAAAGATTAATATTTTTTCCAATGGTATTAACACGTAAATGAATGTAATGCTCTCCGATTCCCCCCTCTCTCCTTCTCTCTCTCTCTCTCTGTATATATATATATATATATATATATATATATATATATTACACAAAAAAATCCCAAATTACCTCACGTGGGGGATATAGATCTATTTCAACCGATTTTAAAATATAACTTTGTATGTTTTTTTTAATATAACTTGATTTCTGATATTGAGCGCTTTCTAATAAGTACCGCGCATATAATATATAAATAATTATACATATATATATTTGTTTATATTTATATACACTTTTCACATATATATATATACATATATATATATATATATATATATATATATTATTTTATTTTATTTATAAAATTTTCTTTTCAGCCATCTTTTAGTTTCAAATTAACATCT
>CAHIKZ030000768.1:1007500-1135000 GCA_903632075.3 Acanthosepion pharaonis
GTGTCCGACTTTGTTTAGCTCCTCTACTTGGTCAGGTAAATCCGTCCGACGTGGATATATAAGTAGAGCATCATTGATATAACAAAACTATATTGATTGTTTGGGTAAAATGAAAAGTCCAGATTCGAGAATTTTAAGAAAATATAAGCCACTACTTGACTGAGAGGAGATCCCATTGGTATTCAAAATTTTTCTTTGTAACAATCATTATTGAATGTGAAGTAGCGTTGATTGGTGATGAGACGACATATTATTATTTTTTTTTATAGCTAAAGAGCTCGCTACAAACAACTAGAATAATAGGGAATTAAATGTCTAGATAATGTCTTAATCGCAAGGTCATCTACAACATTTCACGATTCCTGACAGATATTCACAGTCTGGAATACCTACTTACAAATGTGATGGAAAGAAAAGGAAAAATTCTCTAATAAATTCGGCTGAAAAAAGAAAATTTAAAATTTTCAGCACACGTCTGCTGTGCACATGTCTTGTCCTACCAACATAACAAAATTAGTCCGATAAAGTCCTGAAGGACAAAACACGTCACAAGTAATTTTTTCCACTTTTTTCATATATATATATATATATATATATATATATATATATATATATATATATAATAATAATCTTATAAATATAAGAAATTATACTTGTCCGGAAAAACCTGGGTACCTTTGATATGTAAATAAACAGACCAATACCCAAAGGAAAAAAGGTACAAACAAAAGAAAGAACAGAGAACATGTACGTCAGCCAAAGACAATCGTCTAGCATCCAAGTTCAGAGTCCAAAGAAAAAAAACCCGATACGAGTAAGTAAAATAACAAAATAAAGTGCTCAATACGCTAAGTAGAGCAAAGCTGTTAAAATTTTTTCCCTGACGATCCGCGTAGGTGAAACCTTTGTAGGTTTATCTGGCTCTTAAGTTTAATTAT
This sequence comes from Acanthosepion pharaonis, assembly GCA_903632075.3. NCBI lineage: Eukaryota > Metazoa > Mollusca > Cephalopoda > Sepiida > Sepiidae > Acanthosepion > Acanthosepion pharaonis. The sequence goes on from CAHIKZ030000768.1 coordinate 1,008,439, forward strand.
ATATATATATATATATATATTTATATATATATATATACAGAGAGAGAGAGAGAGGAGGGGACTCTTCTGTCGTTTTTGATGTACAAGGATACAGCAACTGTCCTTAGAACCGAAAGGTCACACAGGACTATAGGGACCAGTTTGTCCTTCTTTTTAACCCATAGCTGGGAGGAAAAGCATATAATGAAATCAACTGGAATTCGAACTCGACTCTCCGATTCTTCAACACGAGATGCTAACTATTACTCCACCAGGCTTCGAACATATATATATATATATATATATATATATATATATATATATATATATATATATATATATATATATATATATATATATATATATGGGTGTTGAATAAGCAGATTCAAAAGTCAGCTTGTGAACCTATTTTCATTTCAACGACATCGACTCTTGTTAATACTCGACTCAACAAACACTGTTATATGTACACAGGACAAATTATAATTCCGTCAAGCTTCTTCAACTCTTTTATCCAATATATTATTAGTTATTACTAATAATATACTGATAAAGGATCGAAGTTAGCCGAGGACATGATCGGGTAAAACAGACAACATGAATAATCACTTCAGGCCACAGTTATTTTGGAGTTTTTGAAATTCAATTTGTCAGTGTGCTACCAGGGATGTAAAAGGGAATAAATTTATAAAGCTATTGTTAAGTTTGATGAAAATTGGCTGAAAGATCAACGAAAAATAAGAAGGAAACCAGTAAAAATCGCCATTTTTCGCTATTACGCGGGTTTTCCATGTGTGGGTGGACTCAGTTATCAAGTTAAATAACTATTAAACAATCAATTTATTGTTGGTTACAATTGAGGAAAGTTTGTATTAGATTTCTTGAAAATTGAGCGAGTTTTTAGTTTAAAATTTGTGTTGAAATCGATTTTTCGTTTTTCGCTGTTTTTCGCTAAACGCAGTGGCGTAAAAATAAAAATGAGGTACCGTTGAACTCGTCATCATGTAAGTAACCTACATACAGAGTTTGAAAGATATCGGAGGCAAAAAGTTGAACTTTTCGATTTTTGATCGGCTTTATTGATTATTGATTTTTGTTTAAATTATTGGTTTTTATGTTAAGAACCTATCTCTTACATTGTACAATGCATGTGCCAAGTTGGGTCTAACTCGGTTGGATGGATATCGAGTGACAAGCTATCACACAGACAGACACACTGACATCCTCTGTTATATATATATATATATATATATATATATATATATATATATATATAATTTAAAGAAAACAGACCACTTTAAGGCTCCATTGTAATAATATATTTCACTAGAGATTTTTATTTTTCCCTGGATCTTCAGGCATCACTTTCTCTCACGCCATTCCTCGCTACCTTCTATGTCAACATATATAAGCTTAATACTGTACGTCAAAAGTGTAAAGTTTAATTTCATTTTCCGTTTCACCTTTTGAATGTGATGTCTGAAGATCCAGGAAAAAATAAAAGTCTCTGGTGAAATAAATTATTACAATGGAGCCTTAAAGTGGTCTGTTTCTCTTTATATTATTCGCTCTGAATTAACATTGAGCTCTCAGGATTTCGTCGTCCTTGGGATTATCCATACGGATTACCAAGATTTTCGTTACTTATATATATATATATATATATATATATATATATTTACTTAAATTATGAGAAACTTGGTAATCCGTATCGGTGGTTCCAAGGAGGATGAAATCCTGAGAGCTCAATGAAAATCCAGAGCTAATAATTTAAAGAAAAACAGACCACTTTAAGGTTTCATTATAATAATTTATTTCACCTGAGCCCTTTTGGAAGTGTTATCTGATGATCCAGCGTCCTTTAAAAGGGCTCTGGTGAAATAAACTATTATAATGGAACCTTAAAGTGGTCTGTTTTTCTTTAAATATATATATATATATATATATAGGACTCGGCAATTTTAATGGGTAGAGAGTGGGAGTTGAGTCGGCAATCTGTTTTTGTTCGTTTTCTTTTAAACAGTTTTTCAACTAAAAACACTTGTCAAATGGCTTGGCCTCTGTCACTAGAAGTAAGCTAAGCCGACTGGCGGTGCCCAGACGCCTTTAAACGATACGATCTCTTCTTCGCCATGAAAAGAAAGAGAATATAAAAGGAAGAGAAAAAATAACGTAAGCAAACATATGAATCAAATAGGCTAAAAAGACAAATAAAAAATGACGTTACTACTTACATTACTCTTCTGCCTATTTGTCTGGTTGTCCTCTCAGACCAAGAGAGACAAATTGCAATAGTGTCCTCTGGTTTATGTGCGAGGAGTCGGTCGATTGGTTGGTTGATTTTTTCCCTCGTGACATCATTGATCTACGGTTGGAGGAAAGAGTTCGGGATGTCCTCGACCGTTTTGTATTCGTAGCCAGACCAAAGGAAACGGTAGGAAAGGGACTAAAATGTCACAGGGTAATGTGACCTTATTTTATAATTGAGGCACACAGAAATAATACTAACACCCTCAAAATATTTTCCCTCCGACACTATATCTTCTTTATTAGCAGTCTCACTAGAAGGAAAAAAAAACGAAAATAGATTAATTAATTTAATATATATATATATATATATATATATATATATATATATATATATATATATATATATATATATATGTATGTATATATGTATTATGAAATGGACAAAATCCGACAATTATTTAAAGACATTTTTTTTGTGTATACGTTCTTTTTATGAATACAAATATTTAAGTAAATGCTCTGTTTATAATAAACAGTATTAACAACATTTAATGGCCTGAATGTCCGAGAAATTTTTATAGGAAATATGCGTACCTGTATCTTATACGGAACCGTCACATAGCCTGTCATGTTTTTACCGATTTTGCCACAGAGGAGCGTTTTGGTTAGCAAGGCCGATTTTACTGTTTTTAAACTACAATTCTTTTCCATGATTTTCTCAGGTACATTCATATCTGCTCGATGCGTATCCAAATGTAAACAAACGACGTCACTCATTATGAAATGGAGAAAGTCCGACAATTACTTTTTTAAAATATTTTTATGTTTATCTATAAAAAGAACATATAAACATAAAAAATATATATATATATATATATATATATATATATATATATATATATATATATATATATATATATATATATATTACGACAATTTTATGTTTATACGTTAAAAATGTCTTAATATATATATATATATATATATGTTTATACATATATATAACATATATATATAAATATTAAGACATTTTTATGTTTATACATTATTTTATAGATAAACATAATATATATATATATATATATATATATATATTTATTTATTAAATAGAAATTTTCATAGCTTAAATACTTGTATCTATAAATAACAACGTTAAACATAAAAAATGTCTTTAATAAATAAATTTTCGGACCTTGTCCATTTCTTAATATATGACGTCATTTGTTTACATTTGATACGCCAGAACAGTTATGAATGTACGAGATTCATGGAAGATTGAAGTTTATAAGGTTCTTTGTGGCCCAGAGGTAAGGCACGTCAGCGTAAATGACGGTTCCGTATAGGATGCAGGTTCGAATCCTGTCAAAGAACGAATATTTTCTATGAAAATTTCTCGGACATTCAGGCCGGTAAATGTTATTTAATACTGTTTATCATAAACAGAGCATTTGCTTAAATACTTGTATCTATAAATAACAACGTCAAACATAAAAAAATGTCTTTAATAAATAAATTGTCGGACCTTGTCCATTTCTTAATATATGTATGTATGTGTATATATATGCAGACAAACACGAGGATACCTACCCATATATATATGAAAACGCACGCACAGAAGCCCTTCTTATAAAGACACATGAACACATACATACACGTTCCTTACAACACATGCATTGTATAATATTGCCGCACTAATTCATTTTAGCTGTTCGTAAACAGTTGAGCATAATACATTACGATTTTCCGCCACATCAGCTGTGCTTTGGCGTGAACCCATTTCAGTAGACTTGTTCAGACGCTCTTTATTCAGAGTGATCTCTCATCCAAAACGAGGCTTGTAGATATGTTATAATCGCCATTTTGAAAACCTTTCAACCAAAGATGAACTCTTCTCACTGCAACTGTATAGATTGTTCATTTTTAAATGCCTCTCTGGCAGTAGTCACTTTTGTAATTCATATCTCAAATAAGTGTGAATATTTTGCTTTTAATCCTTCATGTGGCTAATATTTGAAATGCACTATAAACGACAAAATGGCGGAGAGAAAAATGATAAATTCAATCTTGACGCAGTTTCCAACGACTCAACCAAGTTCGGCCTTGCTTTGTTAACTCATAATTAATAGTGGTGAAATAGATTAATTTCTTTTCGGACATCCTAATATATATATATAAATGCACATTAGAACACAAACATATACATAAATACACACGGCCACTCACACACACACACACACACACACACACACACACATATATATATATATATATATATATATTGATAATATTAGTGGTCAGTATATATATATATATATATATATATATATATATATATATATATATAAATTTCAAGAGGATAGAATACAGGTAGAACACAATGTCCAGGACAGAGTAAGAATATAATATGAAAGGCTCAAACCCTAATATTCCATGGTTATAATTTATTACATTGGAATCGTAATCACGATCAATTCATCAGACCTACAAATTCAAAAAGCTATATATATATATATATATATATATATATATATATGTGTGTGTGTGTGCGCGCGTGTGCGTGTGTGTGTCTCTGTGTATGTCTCTGTGTGCAGCAACCTTTTTTTCAGACATGTTTTATTGACAATGACTGACAAGGAAAATTTGAAGACCTTTTGTTTACTATTCTTATTCTTTACCGTTTGGTGGGGGTAAGAGAGTATAAAAATTGTCAATAATCCCTATTATCCCAAACGCTTTTGGCCACTTTCAGTTTCAAGGTGTCTATTGTTAACTCCTCATATTCACTATATATATATATATATATATATATATATATATATATTGCGTTTATATAGTACGTGTATGATGTGTTAAAACTTCAGTTTCTCTGCAGTACGCCGATAGACTAGGGGTAAGTGTCTATGACTGATGTAAAATCGGTCAAATCCTGGCTTAAATATATCATATCCACTTAAGGATATCATCTGTGGTGAATAATATTTTATTTAATGTTGATTGTTTATTTTGCCTAATAATAGCTTCATTGTTGTTGTAGATAATTTTGGTAGTATCCACTAATATTTCTTATGTTGATACCTAGATTTTGGTCCTTCATCATGCGCTGGTTAATGTGTGCACGGATTCTTTTTTCGCTCACCGGGGTAAACTGTTCTAGTTCCACGTGCCATGTTTCATAGATGTCACGTGTCATGTTATTGTTAATTACTCTCTGCAAGTTCTCCACAAACTTAGCCGGGTATTGAACTCACACTGTTTGCATATGCATATATGCTGATTCCTTATGTTTACGAATTTTACAGTGGGCGGTGATCTCCCTATTCTCTCCATATGTGGTCAGCCAGGCCTGATATTTTCACTTCCATTCAGCTCCGGAAAGAAATATTAAGGGGAGACAGGCCGCCCTCTTAAGGAGATAGCTGACAACTGACACTAAACACGTCACGTGTAACTAGAACAGTCTACCCCAGTGAACGAAATAAAGAGTTTAGTTCGACATTCCAACCACCTGAAGAAGGCTGGAGCGTACAACGTCCGAAATGTTGTAATAAATATGGCGACAAAGATGAGGACAATAGTTCGAATAGTGTAAATAGTGTACATGATACCTCATCTCAGAAATATATACTGATACTGAAGAGCTGAAACGTTTTAATAAATATGGCGACAAAGATGAGGACAATAGTCTGAATAATATAAGTAGTTTACATAATACCTCATCTGAGAAATATAGACAGATACTGAAAGTCCGAAACGTTGTAATAAATATGGCAAAAAAAGATGAGGACAATAATCAGAATAATGTAAATAGTGTACATAATACCTCATTTCCGAAATATAGACAGATACTGAAGGGCTGAAACGTTGTGATAAATATGGCGACAAAGATGAGGACAATAGTCCGAATAATGTAAATAGCGTACATAATACCTCATCTCAGAAATATAGACACTGAAGGACTGATGGGACAAAAGATGAGGATAATAGTCGAATAATGAATAATACCTCATCTCAGAAATAATACTGAAGGACCGAAACGTTGTAATAAATATTGCGACAAAGATGAGGACAATAGTCCGAATAATGTAAATAGTGTACATAATACCTCATCTCAGAAATATAGACAGATACTGAAGGACTGAAACGTTGTAATAAATATGGCGACAAAGATGAGGATAATAGTCCGAATAATGTAAATAGTGTACATAATACCTCATCTCAGAAATATAGACAGATACTGAAGGGCTGAAACGTTGTAATAAATATTGCGACAAAGATGAGGATAAAGAATAATGTAAATAGGATCTCAGAAAATAGTGAAGGACCGAAATGAGGATAATAGTCCGAATAAATAGTGTACATAATACCTCATCTCAGAAATATAGACAGATACTGAAGGACTGAAACGTTGTAATAAATATGGCGACAAAAGATGAGGACAATAGTCGAATAATGTAAATAGTGTACATAATACCTCATCTCAGAAATATAGACAGATACTGAAGGGCTGAAACATTGTGATAAATATGGTGACAAAGATGAGGACAATAGTCGAATAATGTAAATAATGTACATAAGACCTCATCTAAGAAATATAGACAGATACTGAAAGGCCGAAACGTTGTAATATATATGGCGACAAAGATGAGGACAATAGTCCGAATAATGTAAATAGTGTACATAATACCTCATCTCAGAAATATAGACAGATACTGAAGGGCTGAAACGTTGTGATAAATATTGCGACAAAGATGAGGACAATAGTCCGAATAATGTAAATAGTGTACATAATACCTCATCTCAGAAATATAGACAGAAAGTTCTTCGTTGCTTACATATCCAGTCCACATTCCCAGTATTCTTCTGTAGAACCATATCGGTTGCATCAATGTTCCTTATCAGTTTTAAAGAAATGGTACAGTATTTCCTGTCATATATGAAGACGGATATAACATAGCAGTTCAGCATTCTTTTCTTGGTTCCTAACGACTTTTATGTGATTCTTAAATGTTTTCGTATTTTTAGGGAGACAACTTTCGCTATTCCAACCGTCGGTATTGGAGTCATACGGATTCAGGGTCCTATTTACATCGCCATTATTTTGAGGCATTTGCACCTATAGACCTGTATCTATCTTTTCTATGTAGATTACCTTTAAGTTTTGCATATTTAGGCTTTTGTAATGTAATTTTCTTACTTGTGTCTATAGCGCGAGAAAGACAGTAATTTAGCCGTTGAGGTAGACTCAGTGATGTCACGGCGATTGAATTTGTTTCGTAAAGATAAACAGTTTGTATAAAGGAAATTGATCTTTGTAAAGTGGACGAAAAATAGAAAAAAACGAAAACAAGAATAACAAAACAAATCGGAGGGGAAAAAATGATAAAACTAGAAAGAAAAAGAGAGTAAAAATATTAAAAAAAAAAAAATAGAGTATTAAGTAGAACAAAAAAAGAAAGAAACAAACAAACAAGCAAAAAAAGAAAAAACTGAAAAACAAACAAAGAAGGGAGAAAGAAGGAAAGAAAGAAAGAAAGAAAGAAAGAAAGAAGGAAGGATGAAAGAAAGAAAGAAAGAAAGGAGACAGAAGGAAGGGTGAAAGAAAGAAAGAAAGAAAGAAAGAAAGAAAGAAAGAAAGAAAGAGAGAAAGAAAGAAGGAAGGATGAAAGAAAAAAAGAAAGGAGACAGAAGGAAGGGTGAAAGAAAGAAAGAAAGAAAGAAAGAAAGAAAGAAGGAGAAAGAAGGAAGGGTGAAAGAAAGAAAGAAAGAAAGAAAGAAAGAAAGAAAGAAGGAGAAAGAAGGAAGGGAAAAGAAAGAAAAAAAGAAAGAAAGAAGGATGAAAAGAAAAAAAGAAAGGAGAAAGAAGGAAGGGTGAAAGAAAGAAAGAAAGAAAAGAAAGAAAGAAAGAAAGAAAGAAAGAAAGAAAGAAAGAAAACAGAAAAGAAGGAGAAAGAAAGAAGGAAAAGAAAGAAAGAAAGAAGGAAGGAAAGAAAAGGAAGGAAGGATGAAAAAAAAAGAAAGGAGACAGAAGGAAGGGTGAAAGAAAGAAAGAAAGAAAGAAAGAAAGAAAGAAAGAAGAAGAAGAAGTGAAAGGAAGGTGAAATAAAGAAAGAAAGAAAGAAAGAAAGAAAGAAAGAAAGAAAGAAGGGTGAAAGAAGGTAAGGTGAAAGAAAGAAAGAAAGAAAGAAAGAAGGAAGGATGAAAGAAAAAAAGAAAGGAGACAGAAGGAAGGGTGAAAGAAAGAAAGAAAGAAAGAAAGAAAGAAGGAAGGAGAAAGAAGGAAGGGTGAAAGAAAGAAAGAAAGAAAGAAAGAAAGAAAGAAAGAAAGGAGACAGAAGGAAAGGTGAAAGAAAGAGAGAAGGGAGAAAGAAGGAAGGGTGAATGAAAGAAAGAAAACAGAAGGAAGGGTGAAAGAAAGAAGAAAGGAGACAGAAGGAAGGGTGAATGAAAGAAACAGAGAATAATTAAACAGAACTAAGAAAAAGAAAAAAACAAACAAAATATAAAAGAAAGAAAAAGTAATGAAGTCAAATAAGGAAGCAAAAATGCAAAGAGAGAAAAATTGAAAAAAAATATTTCAAAAAGAGAAATAAGAAAAGAAAACGAAGAATAAAAAAAGAAAAGTAGAAAGAAAACTAGAAAGAGAAAAGTAAGTTGTGCGAAAGAGTAAAAGAGAAAAAGAAAAAAAGCGAAAATTGTTAAGAAACAAGAAATAGGAATGAGAAAAATTGAAAAGAAAATAATGAAAAAGAGAGAAACTAAATCTAGAGCGGGAAGGAAAAGGGAAATGAGAAAGAAGTGAAACTGATTGAAAAAAAAAAAAAAAAAAAAAAAAAAGAGATGGTAGAGAAATAAAGATAAAAGAAAAGAAAGAAAGAAAGCACTAAACTTGTAAATAACCGATTGCAAGGTTTCCACTTACGTGTGAGCTTGTACAATCTGTGCAAATTAATTGAAACAAAACAAATAATTCCATTTCTATTTACTTTTGTCGTATTTTCCAATGAAACATGCCTCAGTGCACATGTTAGTACTTTCTATGTCAATTCCACAAAGTCCATCCTTGCAGATTGACCGCAGATTCTCGATTGGACTTAAATGAGTAGAGTTTCACATCCAGTAGTGAGTACTTTGAATTGCTCACTGGTAAGGTTTGCCATTCTGTTTGTGCAGCGTTACAATTTTCGTACTCAGACAATGATTAAAAAAACCAAATCGACAGTCGAGACAACGGTGTCTGGTCGTGATGAAAATCTAATGCAGACAACGGCCATAGGACAACTAATCGACAGTCGAGATAACAGTGTCTGGTCGTGATGACAATCTGATGCTATTACGGATGCCGCAATATTTTTCAAGCACAAACAAATTTAATCTCACACTCCGAAAATAAATTCATATTACTTCACACCATTTCTAATGACCTAATCTGAAGGAAAAGAAAGAAATCAATTTCACTCTGTCACACCAGTGGGTTTAATACTGACCGTATATTTGAAGAAATGAAAATAAAGCGGGTGTTTCTATTAATATGAACAAGGGTGTACTAAAACTACGCTATGTTTAGTTCAGAACTGCTCTGCTTGATGGATATATTCCCAATTTCCTAAATCTTCGGCAATATAAGAATTTAGCATCGACTGCATAACTTAGGTACATGTAATTTTATCAATTCAGTAAATGCAAGCTTACACTAAATCACCGTTACCAATAAAATAAAGTTTGATCCAAATTGCATGCTTCTAGCTCTGTGCCATCGTGCTAGACGAAGTTAAATTCTATGTCCGTACTCTACTTATTAAAGTTTTAGAAAAATAACAGGAACAGTGTTTTACAACACTTTTTGGCTGTATGCCATCCAAGGAAAAATCGATTGTGCGCGCAACATTTCCCCTAAAAAAAAAAGAACGAAATGAGAATAGAAAAAATTTAAGCAAAAAACACAATTCGTTCTAAAATTCGCTCGTCAAAGTTTACACAGTTTCAGACCTTCTAGATTAAAAAAAAAAAAGGAAAAAAAAATACATCTTGTTAACATGTCATTTCTCTCACCTGAACTGCGTGATACTTAAAAATTTACAGCGTACAGCTGCTGATTCGGAGTATCGTTTTACTTGGGGGGAAAAAAAAAACAAGAAGCGGAAGAAGCAAAGATACTGACTTGCGCACAATTGGCCTTCATTAATATCCGGTTGCTTGTACGTCTGAAAGTTGAGCCTCCCTAAGAACGTTCAGGAAAGAAGCGATGCTGGCTAGTCATAGATTCCTGACCGGTTAGGAGGCTCTTCTCGTGAACGAATCGGGTTTGAAAAGTCTGAAGAGATGCACGGCCTCGCGTGACCCTAACCTCAAATGACAAAGAAGATAAAACATACCCCCTTCCTGCAATCAATAGGAAAACAAAAAAAAAAAGAAGGTATAAAGTCTTATAGATATTCAACAGAAGCAAAAGAAACTTAGAATATTCAATTTTAGAAACAGAAATCAGAGGCTAGATTTGAAATGCCAAAAAAGCAAAAAGGATATACCCGTTCCCCAACGCAGCAAAAAAAAAAAAAAAAAAAAAACATCTTTCGGTCTACAAACAATTATTTCGTCTCCAAGTTTCAATTTTCTAAGGAAAAAAATATGCCTGACGATGAATAAAGGATTATTCGAAAGTACTTGCATTTAAAAAAATATAAACTGGAAACAACAGACAACAGTTTTATAAATGAGTATCACATCTTTCTATGGATTAACAGTATATTAATGCATACATTATACACTACTAGCGATGGATGTCGTCAGTAATAGCATTAATATGGCTGATTAGATTCTATGCGTGATTATTTCTTTTTATATATATATATATATATATATATATATATATATATATATATATATATATATATATATATAGTCATTCACTTCATATAAATACATGTCAATTTATAGCTAAACTATTCATATCAATCTATCGTGCAAGATAAGTAGCTATTATATCGCAATGAGGTTGCTCAGAGCGGAAGGTGTCACTTTGAGGAGGAAAAGTGGAGGCACGCAATGCTTAAAAAAGAGATGTTCCTAAAAAGGTGTCCCCGTTGAACATCTGAAAAACACCCACAGGCAGCTCGATATAACGTGTACAGCTTGTGGTAAGTGTGTTTGTCGATGGCTGGTCTAAGGAGTCACTTGAGAGGACACCGACGGAAGGTGGCAATTGACTATAAAGCCGTAGTCGTTCAGCAACTGAAATGTGATATTTGCGGTAAAGCATGCGGTCCAAGAACCGGTTTCATTTGACATTTGACATTGCATGATAATGTAACACCCGCCGTCGCGTCGCACCTCTTATGCAGTTTCCATGCCACATTCATTCAGCATATCAGTAGATATTCTCTAAAAAGAGATGTAATGGCCGTACTCGGACAGCAGTTGGCAACTAGCATGTATATATATATATATATGTGTGTGTGTGTGTGTGTGTGTGTGTGTGTGTGTGTGTGTGTGTGTGTGTGCAGGGATTTAAAAATTATTTCCTTATTTTTTCATTTCGTTATGAGACATATGTATATTAAGTGAATGAGATAGAAAATAAAAATATCACGATAGATAGAGGAAAATGTGTTATGTCATAGATAGATACATAGATAAATTGCTAAATATATATGAACAATTTGAGATAGATACATGTGTACAGACTGCGATAGATAGATAGATAGATAGAGTAGAGATTTCAAAAGTGTTGTGACCAAGTAAATGATTAAGTAATAACAAAAACCAGGTTTGCAAATATGTCGTATATTAAACAGAAAGTACACCCGAAGATTATTACTACTGAGAGTGTATCGAATGAACTAGCACCTAATCTATTCATGGTTCACTGTTCACTCTCCGAAACTTCTTACCTACTAAATTTATAGTAGGCGGAAGAGTCTAACATAGACTTGTAGAGGGAGGACACCACAACATATTCTCATTTGCATATTATATGACAGACACAAAATAATATTTTCTAAATCGTTACGGTTTTTTTTTTTTTTTTTTTTTTGAGGAATCGAGTTTAAAAATAAATTTAGATTTAAAATCGTAGTGTTGTAATTTTATTCTGGTGATCAGTGAAAGTTTATGGTGCAGCCTTATAAAATCATTTTCTCCAATTACTTAATCCTCTCTAAGAGAAAACTCATACTTCCCGTCTTTCAATTTGAATCCGTAATCCTGGATTCACCAGAAAACCTGCAAAATGTGCGAATTGTGTTCCTCGATGCTCTCGCTTTTCATTAGGACGTCATCGAGATAGGCCCCCGCAAAATCCAGACAATTTAACATCATGTCCATGACTTGTTGAAAAATGGAAAAAATAACAATGTTTACTAATCTTCTTCCCAAACCACCGAATTGAACCTGTAGAAATCCTCTTGTCTTGAAGAGTTTTTTTTTCACTGTCAGTGTTGTAATTAACACTGGATACCCTTTTGTCGTAGAGTTTGATTAGAATTTCTATCTTCACCACAGTTGTAGACACTGGCAATTTTTTTTTATCATTTAACGTGAAGTCCGTTTCTTCGAATCCTTCCTCGCCAAGATGTTTTGACCAAGTAAATGGTTAAGTAATAACAAAAAACAGGTTTGCAGATATATCGTATATTAAACAGTAAGTACACCAGAAGAGTATTACACGACTAGTGAGAGTGTATCGAATGAACTAGAGCTCAATCTATTCCCCGTTCCCCGAACCTTCTCTTCTACTAAACTTATAGTAGGCGGTAGAGTCTAACATAGACTCGTAGATGGAGCACACCACAACAAAAAGTAATTCTTATTTCGTCAGTTATTTGAAAAATAGGTCGAACAAATAAATTCTCAGCACCCCCTCGTATAGGTGACTGCTATTGTTCCACACGACCATTAGCAAATGAATTTATTGCAAACAAAACGACCTTTCAATTTCTGATTTGCAATCGGAAATATTCTAATAATCCTAAACAGCCAAGACTGACCTTTAAAGAATTTGTTTGTTCATCTCGATTCAATATCAAAATGTGGGTGGGTTTTTTTGCCAACGTTATAAAGTTTCGGAAACGATAATGCTGATCAGTGCTGATCAATCAGTATAAAGAAGGGATTTTTCATTGACCCGAATCACGAATACTAGTCATGTATTCGAGTGAATGGGATCAAGGAGTGAAATCTTTAACACTAGAACACTAACCATCAATTAAAGTTACACCACTACTAACCATGGGTATATCATACCCGATTTTGAAAATATAAAAAAAAATACTAAATATGAATTTTTATTTGAAATATTTTACATGCAGCCACTTCAAACTTTGTACTTTGAGTTAACATTAATAGGTACTGAAAAACATTATTAGATAAGAAAATCAGGTACTGAAAATTGTAATTAAAAATAGGAAAATTTGCGCTGGGTACTATATACCAATGGTTAGTGTTCTAGTGTTAATAAAAACAATGGCTCATATCAACTTATAAGTTAATCCCTGGAAGGATTCTGTAGAGAGCGTGATGGAAATTTAGTGTACAGCTTCAAGACTTGCGTAGAGTGTCTTATCAAATAGACGTTGTAATCTAGTTGATGGTAATTGACTTGATAATGCAACCAGAGACCTTATAGAATCTAACTTTTGGACACGGTCACAAATACATACGGGCAGAATCATCGAAACATGGAGTAGGTCTTTATATAAGGAATCCCAGAAAGTGATAAAAAGTGCCATTAAGCTCCAATGCTAGGAATATAAAGAATAAAAACACACTTAAACCGTCCTGGGTATGGCGATAAACTACATCCATGTAATGGTTATGACGATATACTACATCTGACAGCAAGACATCTGATGAGGAGGTTTTGAGGAGCGTGGAACAACATCTTAATTGCTGGTGTTCCCACGTCCACCCTGACCCGGGTCGGCAGCACTTGTCCGGATCCCACCTATGGGCAAATAGTAAACTACCAAACAAAAATGCCTGGTTAAGGCAGTGGAGAATTTGGAGAGGGGAATTAACAGGAGATAACTGATAACTGACATCCATTAAAATATGACACGTGACACAAGGGTTGAGTTCGACATTCCAACCAACTGAAGAAGGCCGGAGTGTACAACGGCCGAAACGTTCTAATAAATATGGCGACAAACATGACGACAATAGTGCGAATAATGTAAATAGTGTACATAATACTTCATCTCAGAAAAATAGACAGATACTGAACAGCCGAAACGTTGTGATAAATATGGCATCAAATATGAGGACAATAGTCCGAATAATATAAATAATGTACATAATGCCTCATCTCAGAAATAGACAAATACTGAACGGCTGAAACGTTGTAATAAATATGGCGACAAAGATGAGGACAATAGTCTGAATAATGTAAATAGTGTACATAATGCCTCATCTCAGAAATATAGACAGATACTGAAGGGACGAAACGTTGTGATAAATATGGCAACAAAGATGAGGACAATAGACCGAATAATGTAAATAGTGTACATAATACCTCATCTCAGAAATATAGACAGATACTGAAAGGCTGAAACGTTGTAATAAATATGGCGACAAAGATGAGGACAATAGTCCGAATAATGTAACTAGTGTACATAATACCTCATCTCAGAAATATAGACAGATACTGAAAGGCTGAAACGTTGTAATAAATATGGTGACAAAGATGAGGACAATAGTCCGAATAATGTAAATAGTGTACATAAGACCTCATCTAAGAAATATAGACAGATACTGAAAGGCCGAAACGTTGTAATATATATGGCGACAAAGATGAGGACAATAGTCCGAATAATGTAACTAGTGTACATAATACCTCATCTCAGAAATATAGACAGATACTGAAGGGCCGAAACGTTGTAATAAATATGGCGACAAAGATGAGGACAATAGTCCGAATAATGTAAATATTGTAGATAATACCTCATCTCAGAAATATAGACAGATACTGAGTTTCAGACATGTTGCTCAATTCTTCATTACGATAGCATAACTGAATGGCTGAATATGTTAGCTTCTCCATGATGAGACAGTCATGTTTTATCAGTCGTTGCCTGACAATACTCCACAAGTTTTGAATGGGGTTCAGGTCAGGGGAATGTCTTGGCCAGTACAAATCTTTTGAAAAGATTTCTGTATTTTTTTCGATGTGTCGCTGGTTGCATTATTTTTCTGAAAAACAACCTGTCCATGGTAAAATCCTTGTATTTTGGGGGATCATATTGACTTTAAAAAGATCTTCATATTTTGTGCAATTCATTATCCGCTCAATTATTCTAAATCTACCATTTGCACTAAAACTGTCCCAGAACATTTTCTTGGTAACGTGTTTTTGCTTTACCTCAATATAGCCATCTCCTATGGGTTCTCCTTTACTTCTCCGTACTAAGTGGGATCGATGACTTCTCACTTGAAAGTGTTTTTCATCCAAGAACAAAACCCACGGTCAAATCTTTATGTAATTTTGCCAGTTGGAGTCATTCATCCTTTATTTTTACTTTTAAAAAACTTTTTTTATGTAATTTTCTGGCTGGTCGCTCCATTTCGAGTAGCTGTCTCCTGACAGCTGAGTCGGATTTGGGCACAGCGGATTCTACTAAATCTGCTGACAGGTCTCTGCTATCCATCCTCGTGATTTTAATGCTGTTTCTGTGCAGTATTACCTTGTCTCTTTTGATCATTTTACTTTTTCTTCCACAACTCCCCTTTCTGAAAACCTTGTGAATAAATTCCTTTTCACAATACGTCCAACACTGGAACTGTTTATCTTGAGGCTTTTGGCTACGTGTCGCACAGATTTCTTTGAAAGTTGATGGAGCACAATAACCTATACATACATTCTAGTAATTATAGCCATTTTTATTTTGCCTGTTGAAAGAAAATAATCAGATCAGTTTTGAAATCAGAAGCAGAAACTTAACTAAATACAACATTTAGTAACAGATAAATTCTAAAATATTCAAAATTGTTTCAAAAGAGTTCTTTTGTAACACGCGTATGCACTGTAATGGCTTCATTGTGATTAAGAGTCATTAAACTAGTGTGGCGCTGTCCACAGATAATATAAAAGAGAAATATATTAAACTGAAGTCACTGTCCCAATAATTACGCAAATTATTGTATATGCTTCCCCACTGCTGCATCCAGTTTTGTATTCTGTTTTTCTTCTCTTAGACCGTTTGCCATCCAAGGTTATAGAACCTAGGCTGTCTTACTATTTACCTATAGGTAGGAGGAGAAAATTTGGATTCATATCTTTCCTAAGGCTATTAGCACGTAAGTGAATGTCGTGAACTCCATTTGTATTTGCACTCGAACCCACCGATTTCTCAATTCAGCTGCAATTCATTTAATTCAATTATACTTTCAACATTATTTGGGGAAAAAAACATGTTGACACGTCGTGAGAGTATCATGCTTATATCATGTTTATCTGTGTAATTTCTTTGTGTTTGAATATCCGATTTTGTTTCTATATACAAAGACACACATTGTACCTTTTCTTGTGAAGTAGGTCATTGTCACCCAATTTTAGGCATAACTTCTAGTAATTGATTAATTGCGATTTGAAGCATAAAATCAATATTAATTGTGGTTTGAAAAATAAAAGCATGACATTAATATCATTAAAAAAAATCTTTAATAATAACATATTATTATGCAACAAAAATTTATTTGCCGCCTATTCTAAGCCTTTTGCAATGACATTTTGAAATTGTATAAAGACATTGACGATACCCTGTATTTTTATCGATTAAACACTCGAGCTCACAAATTTATATATAAAGAATTCTTAAATTTTATGAAGATTATTAAATTTAATGAAAAGTTATTAACTTTTATAAAAGTTAATAAGAGCGCTCAGTTTGTTATGTAAATTCATTGTAAACTTATCCTCCTACTTCTTTGTCCATATGATTCCCTGGTCGTAGGTGATCATGGCTCTCCACAATATCCTAGCCCATCGCAACGTTTGTATGTGCCAATCCTACTCACTCTCCTCACTCAATGCTAATATGAAGGCAAAAATTGAAAAAAATAAAGATGATTTCTGATCGCAGTGACTATTGTTCCAAACCGCCTTATTTTCTTAATCCTGATAACTATTTTTTCTGCTTTCTCCTGACAAACCCGTTAACAGTACATTAAGCATTGGTATTTTAATAACATGATTGGTATTTACTGTTGTGGATCCCGGGTTGAAATCCGGTACTAATAAATAACAAACGCCAGGAATGAATATAGGAAAATAATATATTAACGTAATAATACAAACTGGTAATGCAGGTTAGTAGTTCCAGGAATGCGGGTTAGTAGCTAAATATATATATACAGTCTTTGGTATTGAAGTATCGCTGTATGAGTTCTTACTGAGTCTACGTGCTCGCTCACTGTAACTCCTACAACGCTGTTACCTCACCCCTCACTCTTCCGGTTACCTACAACCTTTTACTTTGTCACTCTGGACTCGACTCGACTCTTCGGTCTTGCTCTCGTCTCACTCTCGGGTCTTCCCGTAGCAGTAATATATGTATATACTGGGTGAGTCAATTTGTGTAAAAAGGGTTGGATCCCGCAACACTTACTGAATTATGTTCTTAGTTAATTGCAAAAAAAAAAATCAAATAAAAAAAACAAAAGCACATAAATGACTGTTAGTACGAACTGATCGCGTCCACTAATTCAGATAAGCTTTCAAGTAAAGGTAGCAAGGACTGAAACACATTTCTCTTTTAGCATTATCTGACTTTATCGTCCTGAAATATGAAGCATCTAGACACTGAACATTTATAGAAAGAGTCAGTGAAAATCATGAATGTAAAACGAACAGAAAAAAAGAATGCATTTTGGAAAAGAAATTTGCTTTTGAATAATTATTCTGGAGAATCGGTAAACATATATTTTTGTTTAATATTTGATTTCCAGGTCATCTGGAGATTTTATTAATACAACTTCATTTTAAAAGAAATTAATGCCTGTTTTTATTGCGATTCATTTTTTTTTCACCCAGAAAAATATTTAAATATATCTTTGTACCAAAGATGAAATATTCATCTCTCTGACTGAGTTCTGAAATATTTTGATATCCCATCGGGACATAAGCTGTCATTGGTTTCTGTAGATTATTATTACGAGTGTTTCTTCATTCCTGACTTCGTAAGTATGTCGGTTATGCCCTGTCAGTACCTCATAAATAATGGACTATTTCGTCTTGATTTCAAGGAAAGACGGAAAAGACATATCAGAAACTCTGTTTGCTTTCAAAGAAAAAAACAAACGGAAGAAATTTTTGGTGGTTCCTTGATTAGCGGTATATTGACCTATATGGTTTATTTACTACCGAAATCTTAATATTTTGTACGCGGTTTTATGGTTTCAAATACACATATTTTGAACGCAATTTTAAAGCTTTAACTAGACATATCTCGTAGATGATTTTATACTTTCAAGTCAATTTGGTTTGGTTTGTTTTATGACATATCAACCACAATGCCGAAAAATTCTTTATTGCTGGTAATGTTTTTTTTTTTTTCAAAAATCTATTTCTGGGAATATTTTTCCTTGAAAAAAATCTATGGTAATATTTTTTTCCAAAGAATGTATAGCTATTTGTATTGCTCGTATTTTTTAAAACTATTGCTGATAATAATTTTTTCTTCAAAAATTATTGCTGGTAATATTATTTTTTATTACAAAGTATTTCTGGTATTAAAAGCTATTTTTACACAAATTTGGGTGTTAACTATTTGCCCGTAGCTGGGACCCTAACAGGTGCTACCACCCTGGGTCAGGGTGGACCTGGGAACACCAGCAATTAAGAGGTGGTTCCATGCTCCTCAAAACCTTCAAAGGCGTTGATGCTAGATGTAGTTTATCGTCTTACCCAGGGCGCATTTTCAGGTAAAAAGTATGATTTTTAGATATATAATTTGTAGATGATAAAATGTATTGATGGTAATTTAAAAACTGTTTTGCAGGTAATTTTACAATAAAATATTTTTTTACTTTGTTAGCGTTATATTACTTGTCATTTTGCTATAAAATGCATTGTTAGTCATTTTGCTAGTAAAATGTTCGGCATTTTATTATAAAATTTATAACTTGTAAATGTACTTTAAAATGTATAACTTGTAAATGTACTATAAAATGTATTGCTGTTCATTGTGCTTTTAAAAATTATTGTTGGTAATTATTGCTGGTAATCTCACTACAAAATTTTTTGTAGAAATATATTTCTGGTATTTTTACCATACACATCTATTTTTATACTTTTATAGTTTAATTTTTGTTTGTGTTGCTTTTAATCGTTAACTACAGGAAAAATTAGCATTAACCCCTTTTTACATATGTATATTAAGTTAACTTTAAGTGAAAAATGTTATATTAACTTCCAAGTTACGAGATCAATATTCGTAAATTACATATTTGAGTTAAATTCAAAGGAAATGTTTGTTTTTGCAATAACCAAAATCTATCATAAGACTGATGAAATTAAAATACTTAGTTCAATTAAATAAACTAAAGTTATTCAAATTGTAGGAGCAAAGTTTATTTCGAATTACTTAAGTCGACTACAACATTTAACTACCGTAAACCCAAACCACAAATAAAATCCATTGCTCCTAGTGAAACTACGGACTTTTGAAATAAACGTCAAGCTCTAAGATTTATTTGCACAATGAGTAGGCCTGTAGTATAGAACGACATGGTTTTAAAGCTTGAAAATTCCACGACCGAATTGATTTACGGGAGATATGGCACAAGGGATGTGGGCTTCGGTTAAAATTTTTTTAAATTACGGAGAGAAAGAAAAATATTTTTTTTATTTACAGCAAGAAAAATCGATTTTTGTATTTACGAAGAGAAGAAAAATTGATCTTTTTGGATTACGGAAAAATTCGACTTACGTATTTGCGGAAAGAAAAATTATGTTTTATATTTACGTTGAAAAGAAAAATCGATTTTGTATTTACGGAGAAAAAGAAAATTCAGTTTTATATTTACGTAAAGGAAAAAAAACGATATTTTTATTTATGGAAAGAAAATTCACATTTCGTTTTTACGGAAAGAAAGTAGAAATAATTTTGGATCAAAGTTAATGTCTGGGGATAAAGAAAAATTCATTTTCAAAATTTCAGCAAAAACGGATTTTTCTTTAAAAAAATTCTAGTTCGATGAGATTTTAAAAAAATATTAGAAATATATGAAACTAAAACATACAAAGAAAAACTAGAGCAATTGGCTCATTTGAATGACACATAAGAACAGTGATTTTCTTGAATGAGTATGAATGTATTGAAGTTTCATTCACATACGGCCTTTTCTACAGTTTTGTTACCTTCAAGTGCTCACTTTTTCTCCACATAAAAATCTTCCTTTATGTTTCGTGGTAATAAAAATTATCAATATATCGAAAAAAAAAAATCAATGAATCCATAAACACTAAATTGGAATCGTTCTTTTACGACTGAATACACAGTTCGTAAATCAGTTTTGATTAGTACAGTTAGATATTATGTCATTATCTTCTACTTTCTGAATTCTATCAGAAAAGTCAGCCGTTTGCGGATAAAGTTAATGTCTTAAAACTGCCAACATCCTAATATCCGCCGCTGAATAAAGTTCCAAGAGCAATATTTTAGGCCCTGATCTGGCGTTTCGATTTCAGTCACTTTTCTATCGCCGTCAAGTTACTTCCCTGTACCGTTTCTATAAATATTTTCATGGTAATTGTTCGGATGAGCTCTTAGCTAAGGTATTTAGACTTTAGGAATTTAAGCGCAGTACTAGATTAGCAAAAAGGTATTGTTAGTTTACAGTTGAATTATAGTTCTATGCTAACAGTTTCTTTTCTCCCATTTCTTGCTTGTAGGACTCTCTTCCGGATCCCTGCCTCCCGGGGCTAACTTTGATCTTCAAACATTTAAATTTAATGTCAATCGTTATCTACTGTCTTCCTGCTTACTCTCTTATTGTTCTACTTCATTAATAATCTTTTCAGTTTTCTAATTCTTCCACGCCCAGTAACCCCTTGTATCTTAGCTTTACTGCCTCGCTTTGGTTGAATTTGATTTTAAAGAAATGATCTATATACCAAAAGGATATTCTGTGTCCATATTTAAATACTCTCAAAGAAATCTACCATATTTTCTAATCTTTTATTATCAATAATACAAACCTTGTCTAAGCTAGTCAGAGCTTGTCTATGCTGGTCATTCCACCGCTACGTAACAGATGTCACACAAAAGTGGGAGAAAAGCAAGGGAGGAGAGAATCCGCACAGTACAGAACAGATACTATATCTACAGCATCCATCCTAACAGGAAAAAACCCACTTCTACTCCTCTGCTTCCAGAAAAGAGCCCCTTTTGAGGTCTGTTCCCAGAGGCAATTCACTAGTTTTATAATCTGGAATTGAAATGGAGGCAATGATGTCCCATAACCTGAATCAGCCAGTACCAGTTTGTTCCGCATGTTATACATTTTATCTGATCAGTGCAGCTATAAAAATACTGTAGATTGATGGTCTGGGTATTTTCAATGAAAAGCAATGGACACAATTATTATTAATTAATTTTTATTATTATTGAAACGATATCTCACTATATTGCCAAAATCTTCTTCGATAATTATTATGGTAATATGAATTGTTTCACTGATCAGGCACGCAATACTACTCGAGTTAAGCTTTTCTTCACCCCCTGTCCATCGGACTGGGATCAAGTTGTAGTGTAGTTCTTATCTTAATTGCAAAATTATCCGTTTCCTTATAATGAAACATTCGCTATTCATTGACCGAGTAGCTACTCATACTCGAGTTATACTGGGTTAGTTTTTGTCTGTTGCCAAACCTCTGGGATTGGGAACCATGCTTGTCGCTCTCTCTGCATCCGGGCGGAGAGGAACCCAGACGAGGCTATGCCGAAATGCAAAGTCTCGTCTGGGGAGATAGACAGCTACCCGACCCCGTGTCTACTTGGTCCATGGGGAATTTTTGCCCGGGCCTACGGACTCGGATAGCGCCACGTAAAAAACAAAACAACAAAAAACGAAAAAAAAAAAACCCAGAAACGGCTTTATATCACATCCCGCCTTGTGGAAAGATAACGGGTTAGGAGCCTTGTTAGGATCAAAGTGTAGAATCTGTTCTTCTTATTTAAAAGGGTCATATTTATATTACCCATTTCCACATGAGAAAAATATTCCGCACTCATTAACCGGATAGACAGTGTTACCTTCATATTTTAAATTCTTTATTTTTAAAATGATTCTTTCATAGAAAATTGGTTTCTCAAATCCAGGAACCGTTATTGCTCTTTCTAATACTGATATGTGCTTTCTACCTAACATTTGGTTTGAAGTAGTGTGGCAAGTCAACGTCTTGAACATGTCACTGTTTTCTATTCACGTTACACGTGGTATCCAATTTAGTTTTGATGCCGTGGAAAGTCCTCAGGTGATGTAGTTCCTGTTATTTGGTACAGTTCTTTGCAATTTTGCAGCGCTAGTCAACGAGGTTCGAAGAAGGATGGTTCTTGCTAAGGCCAACATGATTCATCAGCTAGAAGTCATTTTTAATCATTGACTCGAGAAAGCGTTAGTACACAGCTGACAGTGTAAATTTTATTGAATGGGCCTGGCGCCATGTATACCATCCATATTAAAGTCTCGAGGATATTTAAAAAAAAAAATTCCATATTAATTTTTATGATGCAATCAGGATACGGGATATCTCTGCCTTCATTTCAATTCCAGATTATAAAAGTAGTCAATTATCTCTGGGAACAAACCTCAAAAGAGGGCTCTTTTCTGAAGGAATTGGCAAAAGAGCAGAAGTGTTTTTTTTTTCCGTTGGGATGGATGCTGCAGACGTTGTATCTATTTCGTACCGGGGGCCTTCTCTCCTCCCTTTCTTACCCCCCCCCAAAAAAAAAACACCGTTGCGGGACATCCGTTACGTAGCGGTGGTATGACCAGCATAGAAAAGCTCTAAGACAAGCTTTGAGCAGCTTCGACAAGCTAAGACAAGCGGCCTGAGTGGAAAAACTCGGGTCCCCATTTTAAAAACCGACTTTATGTAACAAACTGATTCGGTGGGATATGGGGTCAAAGTAAAACTCGGTAATAAAACTCAAAACTAAACGACTATTGTTCTAAAAATTATTTGACGACAGCCGCTTTCTTAAAGCAATTGTTAAAAACTGGCTTCGAGCGGGCGAAGCTTGTAGGTCTTCGCGAGGATCATCCTTTTTCTAACTTTGTGGACTGGCGCTGTAGAATCACAAACAAAGAACTCTACCAGATAGCAGAAAGAACATAACTTGAGGTCATTCAACAAATGCAACTACTAAAATGGATAGCACCGGAATCTCGAAGAGAAAATAATAACATAATGAAGACTTAAAGCTTTCCACACGACTTTAAACATAGAGTTAGGAAGGAAACTCTCATCAATACAGGAAATGTTTACGGCCACATCACGTTGAAACACCGGTTCCTGTACGATCATCGAAGTTGAGCAACGTCGAGCCTGGTCAATAAGTAGATGGGTGGCCATTTGGGAATATCAGGTTCTATAAGCATGGATGTGCAAGTGGTGTAATGGATAATTAATCGGAATTGTTAATTGGAGAGCCAAGTTTCGATTTCAGTTGGGTTCATTATATTCTCTTAGGTTCAAATAACCTACGGAAAGGTACGAATCCACCTCTTCTTCCTCCCAGCTATGGGTTAATTAGTAAGATTTGTATCACTATACTATTATTATGTAAAAATAATTCTTACAATCTAAAAGTATTTTATGGCTTTAAATAACCTGCAAAATATTGATAAACAGGAGAAAATGAATCAATCAGTTATAGCAGTGGACGAGGTACCTATTTGCTTCTAAGGTACTATTTGCTTCTAAGGTTCTTTTCAGAGAAATTCTTTTAAAATTCAACCGAAAGGAGCATTGTGTATTCGATCAATCAATGCAAAAATCTTTCCTTATAAGGAAACTGTTAACATTACATGGATCGACAAACACCTAAAAGTCTTGGGAAGAACAATGGTGGGGATAAAAACAACAAAGATGAGAATTTTGTTAAGAATATAGCTTTGTGTAACTTTCAACTGTGGTCCTGCGTGTCATGGGATTTTTTGATTCAAAAACGGCTATTTAAGTTAAGAATTTAAGCCCTCAACGAATTTCATATTATATAGGAGATATCGGAGAACATATCATCTTGGAACCGACCAGTTATTGCCTATTTGATTTTGATAAAGAGAAAAAAAACTGCCTGTGAATGATCAGGAGTTCGATGATTGATTGGAGTGAAAGGTGCCTCAGCCACCTCTGACTGCTTGGCATTGACAAGCCTGCGATCGATACAGCCCTGTGTGATTTGATCTTAACCTGTCATTATGACTTGTTAACGACCATTGACTTATTCACCGTGGCTGGAGCAGATCAAATGGCAGCAAAGAAGACCGGTCCTGTGCGAGTTTTTATTTTAGCATTTTTTTTGTACTTTTTTATGAGAACGGAAACGGAAACAGATTGAACAAATAATTTCGCCAGACCCCGACATATGAAAGAAACGTAATGAAAATAGAAAACGTACAAGAGAGTGGAAACTTCTAAAAGAGAACGCTAAAATGAAGAAATCAAAAAGAGAAGAAAAAAACCTCAGACGCGTTAGAATAACGAAAAAGAAAGAGAATAAACGATGTCTAGAAAAGCTAGTTTGAAAGGAGAGGTTACAAAATAAAGAAAAGACGATGACAAAACAGAAAGAAGCAGTTTTCCTTGTGGGCACCTTAATGAGAAAATCGAAGCTAATATAAAAGCAATCTGTAACAAGCCAGTATAGCTCGCAGAAAATGGCGGACTTTTGATTGTATTATTAGATGACAAAGCATTGAACTATAAGGTCACACAGTCTACATTACAACTCCAGGTGCCTGATTGGTGAAGTTTTAGAGCATAACTAGATTTATTTCTTCATTTTTTTTTAAAGTTATTATTTGAAAACTGGTCTTCATTGTAGCTTTTAGCAAAATGTCTCGTCAGTAACATTCTTCAGATTTTATGAGAACAAACATTTTTCTTCTTCTCTGTATTTTTATTAGAATCCTCATCATGGTTGTGTTTGTTCGATACATTTAGCCAATAATACTAACCTCTTTAAATTTAGGATCAGCCAATATCTTCCCAACAGATCCCAATGAAACCGAGTGTATTAATTTGTAATGCTCTTCCTCGAGTGGCTCTTGGACATTGAACATAATTTAATTTTTTTTTGGATTGGTCTTCTTTGGTTTTATCAAGATAGATTCATCGTCTTTACTATATTGCATGGTGTTGTCTAATCACTTAATTTAATACTACCTAAAATGAATACTTGCTTTATTTGCATTATTCGAACTGCTAGCCTCATCTTCATTGCCATATTCACAACGTTTTGGGCCGTTCTAAACTCCGGCCTTCTTCAGGTGATTAGAATTTCGAATCGAAACCTTTATTTCGTCCAGCGGGGTAGATTCCAATCACCTGAAGAAAGCCGAAGCATACAACTTCCAAAAAACGTTGTGAATATAGCAATGAAGATGAGGATAACAGTCCGAATAATGTAAATAATACAAGTAATCATAATACCTCATCTCAGAGATATAGACAGATATATAGAGTGACATAGACCTAAAGGCCGGAGCGTACAACGGCCAAAACGTTGTGAATATGGCAATGAAGACGAGAACAGCAGTATGAATAATGTAAATAATGCAATTAATCATAATACCTCATCTCAGACATATAGACAGATATATAGAAAAACATTGACTTAAAGGCCTGGGCGTACAACGACAGAAACTTTGTGAATAAAACAATGAAGATGAGGATGATAGTTCGAATAATTTAAATAATGCAATTAATCATAACAACTTAACTCAAAGATAGAGACAGATATCGTCTGTTTCACGTAACTTCAGAGATTTAGATAGATAATGGGGACTATGTACCTAACTAATAAATGTATTTTTGTTAGTATGCAAAAGTTTGTTTTTAATTTCCTAATGGGGAACGAACATTTAAAATGATCTCATATTTCCACCACAACATAACCTCGTTGCGCCAAGGGCTCACCATTGATACCAGGTGTTTAGTGCATGAATAAAAACTGCCTTTGTTATTGTAAATTATTAAATTGCGGTGCAACAAATATTCGTAACATTTTCCAATAGGTGTCAATTGAACAAGCATTTCTTTTCACAAGTGACTGAAAGTGTTTACATATAAAGATAAATTAAACTGCAATGGAGAAAAACGCTTTGTGATATATTTTAATAATAGTAAATATAATAAGCAAATTATTTAACAGTTTTGATTACAAATTGTAGATTAAATAAAAAGTATAGAGAAATATGAGTGAAGAGACAGAAAGAAAACATAGAAACAGGCAGGAAGATATGTATAGAATTTGAAGAGAAGAGAAGAAGAACAATAAAAAACGAGAAATAACGAGATATGGAAGAGAAATCACGAGATAAGAGATCGTCTTTATGTTCGGAATCTAGCTATATGAATTGTGCTCTGTGGACAAGACTTATGGCCATAAATCAGCAATTACTGTTGGATAAAGTCCAAATCCGATCCAATAGGATTGGGATTTGTACAAAAGAATGGAAGAAAACGGGAAAACCGAATAAAACGAAACTATTTTTACAAACTTTCAAGGTGAATTAAATATCATTGGACGAATATGAACAGGGGAGCATATAGTGTCTTTTTCTTCTTTCTTTCTTGTTCAGGTTGAACGCAATTTCTCCTAATATTTGAAATAAAATCATTTAACAATGCGGAATTAAATCGATTTATCTATCAGTTGACTTCTGCTAAAGTCCGCTTTGTGGCGTTGCTTAAAACAGTGTGAAATTAAAGGATATAACCTTCTTTCTTTTATTTCTCTCTTCATTTACAGGATGACGTAATGACAAGACGTGTATCGTTTCTCCTCCAGAGAGAGGAAGCCGCATGTCAATACAATACTATATCATATAATCACAGTACCTTCTTGAGAGATCAGAAAATGGTGGTCAATACAAATTTGGGTTGAGATATTATTTTTGTCAAATCGTTCGGGTCGTTATTTTTTTTTAATATTCTGCGATTATTAAATAGGAATCAGAATCGTAAATAAAGAATTAATTTCATGCAAGTTAGAACTCTTATGCTGTATTCATGGGAGTCTGCCTTATAAGGCCAACGTCTTATCAATTGGCCTGAAAAAAAAAACAGCAGATGGTAGTCAAGTTTATCTATATGATATCAAATTCTCGGCTCGATCAGGAATTTATACTTCCTCAAATTCTGATGTTTGACCATTTGGTCAAAGAAGATAGTCGGGCTGAGGAATTTTCAGATCCCCATCATATATTTCCTTTGATGGAATGTGAGGCTGATTTTTATATAAACAATTTCCCCAATAAGAATATAAAAAAAAAAACTGTAGGATTCTATATGCCATGATGTACGCTTTGATAGTGTAATGACGACCGAATCGAAAAAAGAAATCGACGAACCGTTTTCGTTACAATTACATTCGTGTGAATACACTTGGGTCAGTTTGGAAAGAGATGGGCGTGGTCAAGCTATCTTGCCCTACACATATCCCTGCTGCCATGAATACAGTAAATGTGCTGCTCTAAAAACCCTAATGGATTACTAGACCTGACCTCGAGTGTTAGTGGAGGTTCAGCTTTTTCTTTTATGTGCCGTGTCCCTTCAGGGCGTAGGTGATCATTCCCCCCACCACATATTCTTGTCCCTTGTTGCTATTAATAAGTATTGTTTTTTGCTGTTTCTCCTAAACCCTGTTGTACAATTCCTTTAATCAAGCTCATCAATTATATTATACACTGCTTTTCTATCTCTCGTTTTCTCTCTATCCGCCCTGTGAGTATCAGATTTTCCAAGTCCTCATTCTCATTACGTGACCCAGAAATTTCAACTGCGTCTCCCTGATGTTAAGTATAACTTTCCTTTTTGTTTCTATTTTCTCTAAAACTTCGTCGTTGCTCATATGTTCGGCCCATGGTATCCTCAGCATCCTTCTGTAGAACAAAATTTCTCTTGCTTAAAGTCCCTTCTTTATCGTTGAGGAGATTGTCCAGCATTCGCTGCCATACAGGAGGAAAGATATCATGTAACAGTCCAGTACTCTTTTCTTTATTTCTAACGAATATGAACATGGGAGCATTTTTTTCCGTCTCTTAATATTCTGGTTATCTTTTGGAATATATCTTTGGCCATCGTAATACGTCTTTGGATCTCAGTGCCGTACTTTTTGTCCTCTGTTAGAACACTTCCCAGATATTTAAATTGTTGTAATTATATGATTTTAGTATCCTCGACCTGTAATTTGCATTTTGTGCTCGTCTTTTTGCTGATAACCATGTGTAATGAAAAGGTGTAGGCTTTAAAGGTTCACGTGTATTGTCTTGTTATAGTCCCAGTAAACAGAAATAGCTCTCTCAAAGAGGAGAGTAACAAAACAAGGGGAGGCCACTATTGATTATTCCTAACACCATGCATTGCGTCTTCTTGTATTTTTAACACTTTTCCTATTCAAATCATGTTCAATTCGTATTTTTATGTAATTATTAAATGTTAGCATTCTGGAAAAAGGTGAATCTGATATGTTAACAGATTCGGTAGTAATAATTTTCATTATCTGATATTTAATTTCAATCTTGCTTAACAAGCCGACGTACTTGTCTTAAGTTGCTATAAGATCTTTCATAAACAATTTTCCTTATTCATTTTTTAAATTGCATTTCTTTGTTTTTCTTTGTTAACCATCGTTCAGGTTCATTTACATGCTCCCCCACACCCTTTCGTTAAGCAGAATATTTGGTTAACCATTTTAAAAATATTAACTTCCGACAAAAATGCTTACGAGATTA
This sequence comes from Acanthosepion pharaonis, assembly GCA_903632075.3. Classification (NCBI taxonomy): domain Eukaryota; kingdom Metazoa; phylum Mollusca; class Cephalopoda; order Sepiida; family Sepiidae; genus Acanthosepion; species Acanthosepion pharaonis. The sequence goes on from CAHIKZ030000768.1 coordinate 1,037,623, forward strand.
CAAAATGCTTCTGAAATAAACAACAACAACAAAAAAAGACTATCAAGAAAAAAAATCTTCAGGGACATACAAAAACGCTTCTGAGATAAACAAGAAAAGAAAAAAAAAAACAATTCCGAGATAAATAAAAAACAAAGACCAGACAATGCTTTCAAAAAAAAAATTATGCCTCCGATATAGACAAAAATGAAAATGAAAGTTGGAGATAATATAGAACAACAAAACAATTTTTTCCACATAAAAAATATTTCCGATAAAAAAAAAAAAACGCAAAATAAGATGAAATAAAAACTCTCTGCAAAATAATACCATTAACACTTAGTCGAAGAAATTCGGTCAAAGAAATTCGGTCAAATGAACAGTTTAAAAAAGGAATAAAATTTCCAATCAAATAATTAAAGAAAAAATGTAATTATCAGAAAATAAAAATTAATTAATGCTTAATTATATAAAAACAGATTTACGGGGATTTAAAATTTTAATTTTCTTATATCGATGCAGAAGTTGTTGGTATTGCTACAAACAGCGTCCTGTGTTAGACAGCAAGGCATTTGATCAGGTTTTAAGGAGCATAGAATAAACCTCTTAATTGCTGTTGTTCCCAGGTCAACCCTGACCCGGGTGGTAGCAACAGTCAGGGACACACCTAGTCCACCCCCCCCACAAAAAAGGCCGCAAAACATAATGAAATTATAAAAATAGGTTTTAATATCAGCAATATTTTTATGGAAAAATTATTACCTGCAATACATTTTTGAAAAAGAAAAATATTACCAGCAATAAAAATATTGTCGGCGTAAATAACACATTTAGGTTGATATGCCGTAAAAAAAAAACAAACCTAGCCAAACCAAACCAAGGTACATGACATTAAAATCTCCTGTTGGAGAAGGAAGACGTTAGAATATCGCTAGAAAAAGACAAAACAAAAAAAAAAAAAAAAAAAATACTATTTCGTTCTAACTTCTATCAAATTTTATTTACATTATTCAGACTATTGCCCTCATCTTGCACAATGTTTCGGTCGTTGTACGCTCCGGCCCTCTTCAGGTGGTTGGAATGTCGAACTGAACCCTTTATAGGGGTAGACTGTACTACTTCCACATGCTTTGTTTAATGGATATCAGTTATCAGTTATCTCCTGTTAATTTCCCTCTGAAAGTTTTCCACTGCCTTAACCGGGTATTGAATTCACACTCTTTGGGTCCTGTTACTGATCTAACCAACGCCTTTATTCACTGTGCTATGTGTTCTTGAGGACCCTAATATAGACAGACTCTATCAAACAATTCACATATAACTGTTATCGTTTCTGAATAGACCGCTAAAGACAAGATTGTTAACCAAAATTTCGAAAGTGTTAGTAAGGATTAAAAAATTTAATAAAATAATGAAAAATTTCGATATATATATATATATATATATATATATATATATATATATATATATATATATAGTCTTAAGGTGTGCTATATTTATGGGATAAAGTGCTCAATATCAGAGATAGAGCGTGTGTAAATATAAAAGTGAACATAGAAGTCAACACTTAGAGCCAACAGTCTGTTTCATGCTAGACGAAATCGTGAGGCCACGACGATTGCGTCTAGCATGAAACAGAATGTCGCCTCTAATGTTGACTTCCAATGTTCACTCATATATATATATATATATATATATATATATATATATATATATATATACGATGAGACCGAATAGAGTACAATTTCAAAGTTCGTAAAATTTAATTTAAAGGAAGGCTCAATACAAAGTAGAGCAACATTCCTTATTTTAGGATAAGGATATTACATCGGAAAACTTGTCAGAATCGCTACACAATTGCAGTCGTATTTCCATACGTGTCAATGCATCTCATCAGACGATTGTAAATTACTGGGGAGTGAACGATTTTAGGAATAAATCGTCCACTCGCCAGTAATTTACAATTGCCTGATGAGATGCGTTGATACTCATCTAAACGGGTGTGCAATTGTGTAGTGATTTTGACATGTTTTTTTGATGTAATATCCTAAAGTAAAGTGTGTGTATATATATATATATATATATATATATATATATATATATATATATATATGATTGTATAAATTACTGACATTATGTCTGCTAATTTTTAATAAAATCCGTTCATACTCACGAATAACCTTTCGTGTATTGATGTTAAAGGATAAGAGAAATGTGCTATAGCTGTTTAAATTTCTTTTATTTTCATTTCCCAAGTACTTTCGACCTTCTTTCAAGATCATCTTCAGGGGTACAAGTAGTACAAAACTATATGTTGTTCATTAATATGAGTATTTATACGTTGTTTATGCGTTGTTTTCCATTACAGTAATTTTTTAATTACACTTTTAAATTGAAAATGGTTAACAATATGCTGAGCGGTCATTAGAAAGTGAAAAAAATATCCTTTATGGATTTTTTTTCATGTTATAATATAATGGCCATGCGCACATCTTGGGAGATGATCGAAAGTACTTGGGAAATAAAAAAAAAAGAAGGTAAACAGTTATAGCACATTTCTCTCATCCTGTAACACAGAAGGTTATTCGTGAATAGAAACGGATTTTATTAAAAATTAGCAGACATAATGCCTGTTATTTATTCAATCAGACATTCTAAATGCGAATGTGCTGCCTAAAAAAAAAAAATATATATATATATATATATATATATATATATATATATATATATATATATATATATATATTGGGTAAATTGTATGACAAAGTGGAAATGTTTACTTGTGATGCGTTTCGTCCTATGGATTTCACCGGAATAAATTTTGTTATATTGGTAGGTTTAATAGATAGAAATATAACTTGGCAGAAGGCCACGTTAGTGGATCATCTATAATTATTAAATACTATTATTCTTGAACTGATAAGCTCGAAGATCATGTTGTTATAACCAGTATACTATTGAAGTATTTGATGGCAATTTATTTTGGTGTAAAGCCATAAAGTGTGGGGTCTGCAGTAAAGATCGTTGACTTGCTTCACGAATAAAGAAAATTTATTCTCCATTAATATGCGTCACTGCAACAAACTGATTGATTAAAATAAATTTATAGCTTAAGATATTAAAAATAAAACAGAATATATTTAGAATGAATGAAGAAAGGGTAAAAACGAAAAAGTAAGGTTATCTATTGAAAGGAAAATAGCGTAAAGGAATAAAAAATGGATGAAAGGTGAGAAAAAGAACAGAGGAAAGAAAAATGAAAGTATTAATTAATATAAAGGAATGAAAGAAACGTAGAAAGCAAAGAAATCTTAAAATGAATTAATAAGGAATGAGGAAAATGGAGAAAGAGAAGGAAAGAAAGAAAGAAAGAAAGAAAAAGGAGTAAAAAATAAAGGACGAAAGAAAGGAATTGAATAAAGAAAGAAAAATAAAATAAAGAAAGGAAGAAGGAAACTTAAAATTAGCTGAAAAAGAGAAAAAAATAACGGAATATAAGAAAGAAAGAAATAATGACAGAAAGGGAGAAACAATGAAAGATAAATAGAATCTGAAAAAGAGAAAAAACAAACTGATATTGAAAAGAAAGAAAAAGAAACAAAGAAAAACGAAAAATAAAGGACAAAAAATGAAGGAAGAAAAAAAAAGAAACTAAAAAGAAAAATAATATAATATCAAAAAGAAAGAAAGAAAGAATGAACTGAGAAAGAGAAAAAGAATGTAATAGCAGGAAAGAATGAGGAAAGAATGAAAAAAGAAGAAAGAATGAAAGATAAAAGAAATAGAAAAGAAAAAAGAATTTAAAAAGCAGAAAGAAAGAAAGACCGAACGAATGAATAAATGAAAAAGGAAGGAAGAATGAAAGATATAAATAAACTGAAAGAAGATAAAAAATAAATTCATATCCCAAATAAAAAAAGAAAGAGAGAATGAAAGAAAGATAAGAATAATGAATGATAAAAAGAAAGAGAAAAAGAAAGGAAGAACAGAAATAAAGAAAGAAAAAAAGAAAAGAAAGAATTGGAAAGAAAGAAAATTCTTAAAAGAACAAAAACTTGATAACATAACGAAAAGAAATCTTAATGATATGAACGAATGAAACTAAGAAAAAAAAAATGAAAAAAAAGATAAGGAATGAAAGAAAGAAAAATGGACAGAAACCAAAATAAAAAAAATGGGTTTATCAAAGAAAATTAAGATATGAGATATAATTATGATAAAGAAGCAAAGAAATTATGTCAAAACTGCGCAACTGTAAAAATGAGTCAGATAATATATAATAAAATTTCGTATAAGTATTTGGGGGACGTGAGAACTGTGAAGTTGTGGCCGATGGCAATATTTCAATGCTGGTAATTCTTCAAATATGGAAATATTGTTTCTAAAAGATCTCCGCAATTTGTAATGCAAAAGAAAATTCAAAAGTTACAGACGACTGTACTTTTCAAGACAGCAAGAATCCTGAGTAGAATACTGGTGATTTGAAAAAAAAAAACCTTGTTGTTCGATCTCAAGTGATAACTAGCAATAAAGTATAACAGACTTGCCTGCTTCTCTTAGAACGTTGTCTTTGTCTTCAGAAACTCAGTCTATTTCGCTCTTATTTTTTTCTTTTTTATCATGGCACCTTATTTGACAAGCAGGAAAGTTTTCAGAAGTTCGCCATTGACTTTGCTGTTCGGTGAAAACTTTACTCTCGAAAGGAGTTAGTTGGTTGAGTTTGGTTAGCGGCATATCAACACCTCTATGGGTTATTTAATACAGAAATATTGAAATTTTGAACACAGTTTTATGGCTCCAAGTAAATATATTTTGAGCGCATTAGTATGCCTTCAACTACAGATAAAATGGAGTGACAGAACTAATTTCAACACGGATCCTTAAAAGGGTAATTTGCATTTTAAGCCCCAAGATCAGTTTCTAAAAAAAATTCCCGAATAGTTTCATTTAGGTGTAAAATAGATGCTTAATTAGAAAATAACAAAGAAATTTTGATAAAAATCTACCGTTTTGGAGTTATCAACAATAAAAGTTTGGACTCATTCGCCTCGCGGTGGGTGAAGTTGAAATTAATCCTGCACCGAATAAAATACGTTGTTAGTCATATTACGATAAATATTTATTGCTGATCACTTTTTATATAAACATGTATTGCAGACATTTTACTATAAAACTGTATTCTTACACTACCATAATAACTGGGACCCTAAATGGTGTCACTCCGATTGAAAATGGTCCTGGGAACAACAGCAATTAAGAGTTGGTTCCACGATCGTCAAAACCTTCAATATACTGATAAGGGGCATTGCCGTCGGCTATAGTTTATCGTCATACCCAAGACGACCCAAAAAGAGATAGTTAATGAAATTAAATTTCAGTATAAGATCATATAATAATAAAAGGCGAAATTGCAATATCAGCACTGGTAAAAAAAATGATTGTTCAGACATTAGGTTTGATTTGGACGTCATGCATGATACAAATATCTGCCGAGTCGATTTAAGGACATGGCTGGGGTTCCTAGAGATATTTTCTTACTAGTGAAGATTGATCTCGCTATTCATTAGTAACGATCAATTGAACTAGCTCACTAGCCATTAGTCTGCACTGAGTTGACCCATCCAAATTACTAAACATAGATCAGTTATGGTTTGTTTTGTTTTACGGCCTATCAACCTCAATGGATTATTTAATACCGACAAATTTTTATTCCTGGTAACATTTTGTTTTGTCAATCTATTTCTGGTAATATTTTTCTTTCAAAAATGTATTGCTGGCAATATTTTTATTCAAAAATAGTTTTGTAGTAATATTTATTTTTTAAAAACATTGCTGGAATTTTTTTTTCAAAAATGTACTGCTGGTAATAAGTTTTTTCTTCTTCAAAAATTTATTGCTGGTAATAATTTTTTAAAGTATTTTTGGTATGAAGACCTATTTTTACACTTACATAGTTTTTTTTTACCCCAGTTTCAGGGTTAACTGTTTGCTCCTAGCTGGGACCCTAACAGGTGTTACCACCCTGGGTCAGGGCGGATCTGGTAATATCAGCAATTAAGAGGTGGTTCCATGCTCCTCAAAACCTCCTGATCAGAGGCCTTGCTGATGGACGATGTTTATCGTCTTACCCAGGACGCGGATGTAGTTTATCGTCATACCCAGGTTGGAGACATTAGGTTTATAAATTCCAAAAATTCATACGCAGATGTCCTCAAAGACACATGGCCCAGTAGATAAAGTCGTTGGTTACATCCAGTGACTAGACGCAAAGTGTTGTAAGTGTTGAGTTAAAGGAAAATAATTGAGACATTCGGAAGAGGCATAGCGCGTTGAAAGAGAACAATCTGCCCTGCTGGACGAAATAAAGGGTTTGGTTCGAAATTTAAAACACCTGAAGTAGGCCTGAGCGTACAGCGGCCGAAACGTTGTGAATATGGCAATGAAGATGAGGATAACAGTTCGAATAATGTAAATAACGCAAGTAATCATAATACCTCATCTCAGAGATAGAGACAGATATATAGAGAGACATAGACTTAATGGTCGGAGCATATAACGGCCGAAACGTTGTGAATATGTCAATAAAGTTGAGGATAACAGTCCGAATAATGTAAATAATACAAGTAATCATAATACCTCATCTCAGAGATATAGACAGATATATAGAGAGACATAGATTTAAGCCGGAGCGTACAGCGGCCGAAACGTTGTGAATATGGCAATGAAGATGAGGATAACAGTCCGAATAATGTAAATAATGCAAGTAATCATAATACCTCATCTCAGAGATATAGACAGATATATAGAGAGACATAGATTAAAGGCCGGAGCGTACAACGGCCGAAACGTTGTGAATATGGCAATGAAGATGAAGATAACAGTCCGAATAATGTAAATAATGCAGATAATCTTAATATCTGATCTCAGATATATAGACAGATATTGAAAGCTGGAACGTACAACGACCGAAGCGTTGTAAATATGGCATTGAAAATGAAAATGTAAATAATATAAGTAAACTTATAGGAGTTTAAGTCCACTTAGTTATCTGAGGTCTGTAGAAATTTCGTCTCCAGTCTATCTGTAACTGAAACCTAAGTGTCTATGTTATAAGGATTTATGTCTACAACTGACTTTGAAGTTTAATTATTCTAATATAATCATAAAAATTGTCTTTTGAAGAAGATGACCACCCAAAAAGCCGAATGGATTGTCTTAAACCTTCCAGAAGGTAGGTGGATGGATAGGGAGTGGGACCTCGGCTATTATCCCTACAAGCAGGAGAAGCGGGAAATCAAGGGGTCAGCGGTCCAGCAGTTAGATCAGTAGGTGGGACGAACAGTGAGTGAGCAGTTGACCAACGACAGAGCAGGAACGGACTAGTGGTCGTTTAGGAGATAGCAGTTCAGCCGAAGAAAAGATAGCTGGCTAAGTGAATAATCAGCAGTGACCGAAGCGACAGGCAGTGATGGTAAGGGTCCTTTTGCGTGGCCGGAAGTTAGGAAGATAGCAGCCCACATCTTGAAGCTTAAGGAAGGGTCCCATGGTTAAGTGAGGAATCGTATTGATGTTAACTCCCAACCAGTGTCTTTAAAACAATTGTCATTATTATTTTTTGTTCAATGCGATCATAGCCAAGAAGATTAACCTGTGAACATAGTTTTGCTTAGTTTTACGGCATATCAACCTCAATGGGTTGTTTGATGTCTACAATATTTTTATCGCTGCTAATATTGTTTATCTATCTATCTATCTATCTATCTATCTATCTATCTATCTATTGGTTTGGTTTGGTTTGTTTTACGGCATATCAACCTCAATGGATTATTGATGCCGAAAAGATTTTTATCGCTGCTAATACTTTTTTTTTATCTATCTATCTATCTATCTATCTATCTATCTATCTATCTATCTATCTATCTATCTATTGGTTTGGTTTGGTTTGGTTTGGTTTGGTTTACGGCATATCAACCTCAATGGGTTATTTAATGCCGACAAGATTTTTATCTGATAATATTTTTTCCGAAAAAATATTGCTGGTCATAGTTTTTTCTTCAAAAATTTATTGCTGATATTAAAACCTTTTTTTTACACGTTTCGAAATAGTTACCCCCATCCCAGTTTTGGGGGTGGGTAACTATTTGCCCATAACTAAGACCCTAACAAGCTCTATCACCTCGGGTCAGTGTGGACCTGAGAATATCAGAAGTTAAGAGTTGCTCCACGCTCCTCAAAACCTCCTGATCAGAAGGCTTGCTGTCAGATATCGTTTATCGTCATACCCTGGACACGGATGCAGTTCCTTGTCATACCGAGGATGCTAGGAACATAGCGAGATGGTTGTATATGTAGATTCAATCAACATTGGATGTCATCACAAGGGTGTGGAGAACTTTGCCGCGAAAGTCGTCAGACTTGCATCATTAAATCATTATTTCTTCCCCACCCAAAAATCTTACAATCTAAAATAATTTTATGGCTTTGGATGACCTGCAAATGGCTTATTGAATTTCTCGGATTTAATTTTTTGTTCATATTTTTTCAACTTCAAGTTGCTTTTAATAAAAACATTGAGACAGACTACACCGAATAATGGCTTTCTATGACTTGCAAATGATTGATAAGCCACAGAAAAACGTTTCGATCTGTTAAAGAATTTCTAATTTAAAGAGAATATTTTGGCGTCAGGAAATAATTTTGAAGCTAACAGCTTTTTTTTTTATCATATTTAGCATTTATACAGATATAAATACTTAGCCGACCGTTAAAATATAATTTCTTTTACTTCTAAAATCCGAAAGAATTAAAGGTAAAATATTATACTTGAGAAGAAATAAGAAGAGAATTTTTGGAATGTAATATTTTGGCTTATTGGAATTCTGAAACTTAAATATTATATTATTTTGGCTCATATTTTTTCATCGTCATGTTGCTTTTAATGAAAACATTGTGATAGAATACACTCCTAGTTTTAAAGTAAATACCGGAAACAAAAAAAAATAAAAATTGGCATAGAACAATACTTGAAAATCCATGAAGCGATTTCGTTACGGCATCACACATGAACGCCGAGTTTCTGGAAAGAGACGAAGATTAGTTTCGTTTCGTTTCGTTCGTTTTACCGCAACATCAATGGATTATTTAATGCCGACAAGATTTTATTACTGGTGATATTTTTTTTCAAAAATATATTGTTGGTAATATTTTTGTCAAAAGTGTATTGATGGTAATTTTTTTTTTTCAAAACTTCATTGCGGGTAATATTTTCATTTCAAAAATGTATTCCTGGTAATATTTTTTTTAAATGGATTAATATATATATATATATATATATATATATATATATATATATATATATATATATAAATAGATAATATATATATATATAAACTAAATAATATATATATATATATCAACATCAATGGATTATTTAATGCCAACATTTTATTGCTTAATATTTAGATTATACACACACACACACACACACACACACACACATATATATATATTAAATGTATTGGTGGTAACTTTTTTTTCTTAAATGTATTTCTGGTATATTTTTTTTTATATATATATATATATATATATATATATATATATATATATATATATATATATATATATATATATATATATATATATATATATATATATATATATATATATATATATATATATATATATATATAAATATTATTGGTGGTAATATTTTGTCGTAAATGTATGTAATATATTGTTGTAATATTTTATATATATACACATATATATATATATATGTATATATATATATATATATATATATAATATATATATATATATATATATATATATATATATATATATATATATATATATATATATATATATATATATATATATATATATATATATATATATATATATATATATATATATATATATATATATATATATATATATATATATATATATATATATATATATATATATATATATATATATATATATATATATATATATATATATATATATATATATATATATATATATATATATATATATATATATATATATATATATATATATATCAACATCAATGGATTATTTAATGCCAACATTTTATTGCTTAATATATTATATATATATATATATATATATATATATATATATATATATATATATATATATATATATATATATATATATATCAACATCAATGGATTATTTAATGCCAACATTTTATTGCTTAATATTTAGATTATATATATATATATATATATATATATATATATATATATATATGGACACATGGCACACTGGATAAAGGCGTAAAGAGGGTGAGCTCAATACCTGGTTAAGGCAGTGGAGAACTTTCAGAGGGAAAATTAGCAGGAGATAACTGATAACTGACATCCAACAAAACATGGCACGTGGAACTACCACAGTCTACCTCAGTGATCGAAATAAAGGGTTCAGTTTGAAATTCCAACCACCTGAAGAAGGCTTGAGTGTACAACGGCCGAAACGTTGTGACAAATATGGCGACAAAGATGAGGACAATAGTCCGATTAATGTAAATGCTGTACTATATATATATATAATGTATTGGTGGTAATATTTTTTCGTAAATGTATTTCTGGTAATATTTTTTTCAAAAATATATTGCTGGTAATATTTTTTCCTAAATGCATGTAACTTGACGGGTCTTAGCTCTGAAGACCAGGTGGATATATGACGTAATGACGACGTTAGTGTGACGTCGTAATCAACAATCTCCCTGATTCCAAATTGACCGCCCTTCTCCAAAGTTTTCACAACCTTATGGTCACTTTTCAAAGTGCTGTAACTGAAAAATTCTGCAAGGAACAAATTACATCAGGATACTTTTTCTTAACACAGCAATATATTTTTAATCATTTCGGTCCAAGCAAGGTGACAATGCCACTAGTACGCAAGGGGTTATATAGAGTGACGATGAGAGATATAACTGGGTATCAGTGTGCTTGAGGAATGGATAAAAGATGAACTGGATTCAAGAAGGTAGAAGATGGCGACTGATGTCGCATTTAAATTTTTCAAGATTTTAATTATCAGGGTAGCAAGTAAACGGAAGGGAGTTCCACGGGCAGGAAGCGCGAGAAAATGTCTGTTAGTGTAAAAATGGCGGTTAAATTTAACTATTTAAACAGTAAAATTGTGCGAGCTAGATAGGAATCTTGAATTACTCTGAAATTCATGTAGCCAGTATTTTATACTTTCTCTAAATATATATATATCTATATATATATATATATATATATATATATATATATATATATATATATATATATATATATATATATATATATATATATATATATATAAAACACAACTATACTTAAACATGAAAACAATAAACTAAAAAATCCTTGAAGCATTATAAATCAAACAGTTGAAACCCAACCCAAAACAAAATCAAGGACGGAATCTCTACAAATATCCTTAAATGTCTATAATTGGTATACCAACGCCCTCTCATACTTCATACTTCTCGAATTCACTCTCGCGTGGTCAGGTGTGACGTCATGAGCTACGATGCAATTTTCGCTTCCAGTGTATCCTATGCTGGAGTTTGTCGTTCCTTGGAAATCATCCATGTAAACAGAAACAGACTATCATCACTGTCTTGTCCGTGTATTGCTTAATATATTGTAATGTAATTGTCATCTTTGATAATGGCTTATGTAAGCTGGAAGATTAGATAGGATTAAAAAATATGTATCAATATTGTTATTTTCATTCTTTGTTTAATGATAATGCTATTAAGCTTATCAGACGATAAAAAAGAATTTACATCACATAGACAACACTTGTCTATATTATTTAATGAAACATAAATCAATATATATACATATATATATATATATATTTATATATGTATATATGTGTGTGTGTGTGTGTGTGTGTGTATATATATATATATATCAGAAATTCATGTAGCCGAGATAAAATTTCTTTTCGTATTTTTCAGAAAAAGTGAGAATTACTGATTTAGAGGTTGAATGTAAGTTCTAAGATATTTCTTGCATGCGTTGTTCATTTTCTGCATGACACTTGGCCGGTTACAGAGCAACGTATTTGTGAGAACGTTGACGGGAGTCTTCAAAAAAGGTTATTGACACGCGAATATTAAGAATATCTTCCTCAGAACATTTAACAAATGAGGAAGTATTAAGAAGAATTAAAAGAATTCTGAGATTTGAAAGATAAATAATGAGGAAAGGATGCTTGGGGAATTAAACACTCACAAAAACATAGCAGGTAAGAAAAGATAATTGACAGGTTTGAGAAACGTGTACCACAAAACGAAAGATGAGACATAAACGGGCAAATGCAGGAAGCTGTAGAAGAAAAATAAAGTGTTGAATGGACGTGTCACAGAGAGAGAATGGATAGTGGCTCAGATTGATGAATCGGAGAGCCAAGTTCGAGTTTCAGTCCGCTCCATTAAATTCACTTACGTGCTAATGTCCTTAGGAAAGGTATAAATCCACTTCTTTTCTCTTCAGTTATGGGTAAATTACAGAACAGATCGGATTCTATAGACTTGGTCTAGGAGAAGGACAACTCTAAATTCCAAACCTGATCCCCAGGTTGGGGATTGTGTAGTAAGCTAAAAACCTAGTCACTTAAAAAACTAGGTTGTCATAGAAACGGCAATGATATATTGCGACCCTTTGTTCCTCGAGGAATTTAAACGCATAATATATATGTGACGAAAATTACTAGGAAAGACGAAGCAGTTTGACTATAGTTGTATCCTGTTTATTTATAAGAAATCCGTGAGAAATCCGGTTAAGACAATGGAGAACTTGGGAAGGGGAATTAACAGGAGATAACTGACAACTGATATCCATTAAAAATGGCACGTGGAACTAGAACAGTCTATCCCAGTGAGCGAAATAAAGGGTTCAGTTCAACATTCCAACCACCTGAAGAAGGCCGGAGCGTACAACGGCCGAAACGTTGTAATAAATATATCTAAGGGATGTCAGTATCAAGAAACATTAAGGACACATGGCACAGTAGATAAAGTCGTTGGTTAGATCCAGTGACAGAACCCAAAGACTGTGAGTTCAATAGCCAGCTAAGGCAGTGGAGAACTTGGAGAAGGAAATTAACAGGAGATAACTGGTAACTGACCGCCATTAAACATGGCACGTGGAACTAGAACAGTCTACCTCAGTGAGCGAAATAAAGGGTTAAGTTCGACATTCCAACCGCCTTAAGAAGGCCGGAGCGTACAACAGCCGACACGTTGAAATAAATATGGCAACAAAGATGAGAACAATAGTCCAAATAATGTAAGAAATCCCTTGTTGAATTGGATATGGCGCAGTTCATATTCTTGGACACGAGAATTTGTTTTCTTGGAAGCCCCATTCTTTATTATTCATTTTGAGTCATTACAATGCGAAATAGACTGATAGTAAAATATCTTAAAGTAAAAAAGAAAGAGAAAAAGAAATGTGAAGAGAAAGTGAGAGAGAGTGTGTAAGCGGAGCTTATGATTCGCGCGCTTTTGTAAGTCTTTGTACGCATGTGAGTGGCGGGGATATGACTAAACGAACATAGAAATAGAAAAGAAAAGGAAAAATGGTAAAAATAAAACTAAATAAGAAATGACATCATCAAAGAAAGACTCAAACCTTTCACCTCTTCGTACTTTTGGGATGGTCAAATGTTTGGCCTCTTGACGTTTTTCCTGGCATGTGTCAAAGTTTCGAATGATTTTTACTCACCTTTCTACGTTTTCGATTTAAGGAACGCCTAAAATGTTTTCTTACCTATTTCCATTTCGGCCATTGTCGCTTGAGTAAAAAAAAAAACGAAAAGAGAAAAAAAAAGACACTATTAAAATGATGGCCAAAATGGAAAATATTGCTTTTATCAGGTTGATGTAAAAATTCCCAGTGGCATTTTTCGCGTAATCGTAAGGAAATCTAGGAAGTGTCTTTGAGATGTAATCATCCGCTTGCCGTGTCTAATCAGCCTAATTTGAGTTATATGGGATAAAAATCTAACTGAAGAAACACTATTCTGACTTGTTCAGCATAAAAACAAGATTGTTATCAGCGATTATATATGAATCCATTGCAATGATAAAGGACGTATCAAGATTCTAGGCATCATCCCACATCCCAAGACAGAAAAAATATAAAATTACCTCTGCCAACAAATAGATAAAAATGTATTCATCGATTGATTCATTTTTACGGCTTATCAACCGATAGCAGGTTATTTAAAGTCAGAAAATATTTCAGATTGTTATATTTTTTTCTTTAGACATTATAACGCTTTAGTGATACAGGTCTTATTAATTAACCTATAGCTGGGGGATGGTAGATTCATACTTTTTTTTGAGACTATTTGCTAGTAAATAAATATAACGAAACCAACAAGAATGTGAACTCGGCTCCCCGAGTTTGCGCCATTAACAAATCCATTACACCACCCGCACGTTCATGCTTACAGCACCTGGTATTACCAGCTGGTCACTCATCTAGGTCCTGGCCAGAATCGATGTTGCTTGGCTTCGGTGATCGTGCTGGTTGTATACAATGTGTATTAATGAAAACTTTTGTCTTTTTTTTTATGCATCATTTCTAGCGGCAACAGGTTTATTCAACAGCGTGTTTTCAAAGAATAGCGCTGAAAACTTTTGCACATGTCTGACAGATCCTAGAATATATTTACTTCTTTTAATCTCTCTCACCCTATATTTATTTTAAACTATTCATGACAAAATCTATCTACCTAGTTATTACTATCGGATCATATTTTATCTATCCACCTCTCTATCTACCTATCGCGGTCTGTCCATATCTATCTACGTATCAGTTTGTTCATCTATCTATCTATCTATCTATCTATCTATCTATCTATCTATCTATCTCATTTCTTTTCCCTATCTATCTATCTATCTATCTATCTATCTATCTATCTATCTATCTATCTATCTTTTCTTTTCCCTATCTATCTATCTATCTATCTATCTATCTATCTATCTATCTATCTATCTATCTCATTCATTTCCTTTTTTCCTATCTATCTATCTATCTATCTATCTATCTATCTATCTATCTATCTATCTATCTATCCCAGGATAATTGGTTTTGTTTTACGGCATATCAGCCTCAATGGGTTATTTAATGCCAACAAGATTTTTATTGCTGGTAATATTTTTTTTTTTCAAAACTAGTAATTTTTTCCCAAAATATGTTTCTGGTAATATTTTCTTTCTAGAAATGTACTTCTGGTAACAAATTTTACAAAAAAACTATTGCTGGTATTAAAACCTATTTTTATACTTTCATGGTGTTTTGACCCCAGTTTAAGGGGGTTAACTATTTAGGGAACTTAACAAGTGTTACGACCCCGGGTCAGAGTGGACCTGGGAACACCAGCAATTTAGAGGGGGTTCCACGCTCCTCAAAAAATCCTGATCAAAGCCTTGCTGTCGGATGTAGTTTATCGTCTTACGCAGAATGCGGATGTAATTTATAGTCATATCTACAACGGGATTGGTTTTGGTACCAGGCAACAAATATGGGTTACCAAGAAACAATCGAACACGCTCGTTATCCATTACCACACTGTGAGACATTAAAAAATGACTTAATAATATACATACTTATACTTAATGTGAAAATAATTCTACATACTATAAGGGATTCTAATACATTTAATTGTTCTTAAAAGAAATATAGTATATTAAAAATTAAAAGTCAAATTTTTTTCAAATCGTAGTTAAATAAAACGTATTCTAACCTAACCCCCGCCAAAAGAAAATCTTTAAATATACAAATAGAAAAAAATGCCGTAAGAATTTTTGCCGTTAACAATAAAATTTTTAAAAATCCAGACGACATGCATTTAACAGATGTCAGATTTCATTGAGAAATACATCCCTACCCCTACCATAACGTAACTAATAACTGATACATCAAAATACAGACATAATGAACACGTAAACACCCCTTGTCTGGTTGAATTGGATTTCTCTGTATCCTTGGAAACGTGAATTATGATTTTTGCTGTGTCTTTAAAACCCAGTAATTTTAAAAGTTACTCTAAAATTCACTTGAGGATGAAATAGAACTAATGTCTTTAATTTAATTACAAATTTAAATTCGGAGCTTTTAGCTTCCATTTTTGAAACATGGTTAGAACTGTGTAGCGGAAAAAACATATTTTAAATCAATTAATTTATAATATTAATGCTCTGTAAATTTACATTGAGCACTATTTTGTAAAAATAAAAATATCTATAAGAACACAGGATTATATATCTTACTGTTCTTTCTTTTTATTTATATATACATATATATATATATATATATATATATATATATATATATATATATATATATATATATATTAAGAAATGGACAAAGTCCGACAATTTATTTATTAAGGACATTTTTATGTTTAACGTTCTTTTTATAGATACAAGTATTTAAGTAAATGCTCTGTTTATAATAAACAGTATTAAATAACATTTATCGGCCTGAATGTCCGAGAAATTTTCATAGTCTATTTCTTAATACATGACGTCATTTGTTTACATTTGATACACTATGAGCAGTTATGAATGTACGAGATTCATGGAAGATTGAAGTTTATAAGCAGTAAATTCAACCTTGCATACCGAACGATCCTTTGTGACCGAGCGGGCAAAACACGTTAGCGTAAATGACGGTTCCGTATAGGATGCAGGTTCGTATCCTGTCAAAGGACGAATATTTTCTATGAAAAGATATTTGCATCATAATAAAAAGATCAATAACAATTTTTACTAGATTTTCTTTTATTAGACATTTACATCACTTGGCATCTTCCATAATTTACCTTCATTTTAATATTCGTGTTGGAGCTTCTGGCACGAATGCCAAGCAGTACAGCATGCTGTTTCCAAATTTCTTGTGGAGTGATTTGCGTCATGTTGCTCTTTTTCTCAAAGATGGCGTCCAACTGATCCTACTATACTGTGCAGTCGATGAAATAAAAAACAAACAACGCGCATGCGCAAAATTAAAAATGTAAAATGGCGACAATTTACCCATTGTACCCTATCTGAGTGAGAAAACCTAATGAAAGGACATGATCATCCGCGTTCTGAAGCAGCCTCGGTATATAAAAGAAATCGACAATCGTTCCCTGAGATAAACCCACTATAATGAACACCCATGAAATCAACCCCCTTTTTCTTTAAAATAAAAACACACGGCTGACCGCTACACATGCCAAAATTATGAGCCTATTCCTGTTGAATTTCAGACTTATCTGACGGCAACCTACAGCATAAGGTCATAGATCTCTTATTCCATGAGCCAATATTTTGATTAATTTATTTTTCGCCTGGATAGACTTTAACACTTCAAAGGAGATGCCTATAATGTTGTTAGGTGACTGAGACAGTCGTGTATTTGGAATCTGTGCCAGGGGTGAACTTCCGAGTCAAATTACATCAGACAGTCTCTTCACAACTTCCTGTCCCTTGTAGATATAAACAACGTTTGCTTCTTTATCCCTACTTTGCCGTCAACTGACATTCAGCAGAGTTCCCCCGTGTCCTCTTGCCTTGTGAGTATTAAATTTCTTGAGCCCTCTTTCCTCATAACCCTCAGAAATTTCAACTGTATCTATTCGAAAATAGAAATAAAGTATCATTTTATGTTCAATTCACCTTAAAAACCTCATCGGTTCTCAGATGGTCATTGTATTTTCTCTGTCTGTCTGTACAACCAAATCTGTTTAGATTTTTTTCTTAATCTGTGAGGCTGTTGTCCAATATTCACTGCATTGTGGGAAGTTAGACATAGCAGTTCAACACACTTTTCTTTGTTACTAACAAATTTTTACCGATTTACATTATTCGGACTATTGTCATCTTTGTCGCCATGTTTATTACAACGTTTCGGCTGTTATACGGCCCGGCCTTCTTCAGATGTCGAACTGAACTTCGTAGTGAATTTCGCTTACTGTGGTAGACTGTTCTAGTTCCATGTCTGATGGATATCAGTTATCCCCTGTTAATTTACCCTCTCAAATTTCTCCACCGCCTTAACCAGATATTGAACTCAAACTCTTTGAGTCCTGTCACTGGATTTAACTAACGCCTTTATCCAATGTGCCATATGTATTTGAGAACATCTGTGTGCGAATTGCTGGGTATTATAAACCTAATGTCTTCAGCATCATTTTTTACCAGTGCTCATAGTGCAATTTTTGCTGTTATCACATTATGTTTTTTTTTTTACCAAAGTTCATATTGCAATTTTTGTTGTTACTGTCGGCTCAGGAGATTTTTATGGCCTAGCATATGTGCTGATTCCTTAAGTTTACGAATTTTCCAATGATATTCTTTGTCTATGATCTCAACTTGATTCCACATAAGGAGGTGATCTCCCTTTTCTTTCCATATGTGGTCAGCCACGCCTGATTTTTCCACTTCCCCTCGGGTTACAGATTTCTGGTGTTCTTGAAGCCTTATCTTAAGGGGGTGGCCTGTCTCCCCTTTATGTTTCTTTCCGCAGCTGCACGGGATAGCGTACACACAATCGTTAGTCATATTCTCCTCTATGGGGGAGGGGTCTTATTCGGGAGAGATATCTGCGAAGTGCCGTCCAGCTTTTGAAAGGTGTCCTGATGTTATATGGACCGCAGATCCTTTGTATTTTCCAATACAAAGAATCTTGCCAAATTTTTATCTCTCTTAATAATCCGTTTTTTTTTTAAATCATATTTGGTGGAAATTTGCGTCCCAGACAATTGCGTTTCTTGACAGTTGCGTCCCTAGACAAATGCGTCCCTTGACAGTTGCGTCCCTAGACAAATGCGTCCGTGGATAATTGCGTACCTCTGATAAGTCTTTGAAGTTATACTTTCTTTTTTTAGTAACTGCTAATTTCAAATCAACTTTTAATTATTCTAAACAAGCAAAAAGGTAGTTAAAATAAATTGTGAAAGTTTATTTTTAAAGAGTTTTTTCGTATAGAAATTGGTACACTAATAACTTCAAATTACTGTAAACAGGCAGAAAGGCAATTACCATAAATAAAAGAAAGGGAAATATTTCTTTTTTAAAGCAAGAAAAAATTAAGCTGACAGTTTCGATTCACTCCAGCAGTGCGTACCACAAACATTTAAGAGATTCTGGATTTTATAGATTATATTTTTATTTGGAGGCCATGGCTATGTTCCGAAAATCAAACACTGGTGGAAAATATTTTTGGACGAGGAAAATTACAGCTACCACTATCATAAGAAAAATGCCGATGAAACAAAAACATAGTGGAGGTGTGGAAAGTGATCTAGCAAAGCAAGAATTAATAAAGTAAACAATGTTAATATGTCATTGCATTTTAAACAAACGTTTAAACTTTTTTTTTTATTTCTTTGTTACAAAAGTATGATTACAACCTATGTTTTTTTTTTCAAAATCTATGGTACTTGCCTTTAAATGTTTACAAAAATTATAAGTGGTACGTAATTATCATAGATTGCCTCTTTTTAACTGACATATTCTATCTTCCTTAGGCCTTGGTATGAAGATAGATTACACTAGGCAGCAAAGTTTTGCTGAGCGTGGAAACACCACTTAATTGCTGCTGATCTGGGGTGGTAGCAACTGGTAGGGCCCCAGCTATGAGTAAATAATGAATTATCAAACAAAAATAAAACACTAAAATGTATAAAATTACATTTCATATTAAAAATTACTAACAACACATATTTAAAGTAAAATTACCAGTAATACATATTATTGCAGAATTACCAAAAATATATTTTATAGCAAAATGAACAACGAAACATTTTATCTGGAGTTGAAGACATACAATTGCGTTCAAAATATATTCATTCGCAACCCTTTAATTGTAATCAAAATATAAAGATTTCGGCATTAAATCACCCATAGAGATGTTGATATGTCAGTCAACGAATTTCAAACAATCAACGAAACATCTACCTTATATTCAATCGTGAAAGCAAAATAACATATTTTCATTACCTTAAAGCTCCGAAGAAAATAAAATTTCGTTATTAAATGACCCATAGAGGTGCTAATAGGCCAGTTAACAAAATCAAACAAACAACCAAATATCTACCATGTGAAAGCAGAATAACTTATTTTTATTACTTTAAAGCCCCCACCAAATTTAATTTCGGAATTAAATGACCCATAGAGGTGTCGATATGCCGTGAAGAAAATAAGTCAGTCAATGCTTTCTACTTACAGTTCTTCTATCTCTCTTTTACTTCTACGTCTAAGAGTTCTTTATTATTGTTTCTGAGACTTCCATAAAAAAAAAGACTAATACAAAACGCGACTCAAAATTGTCAGTGGCTGCCCCGGCATATAAACAGGTAGTTAAATCAACAGAAATGATTTACACTCACGATAACCAGATGACAGGAAGTTATATAAACGCCCCACCCTTGAGGGATAAGTTAAAGTCTCTCAATCTTGGTGAGAAAATGATCAACGTTCGCAAAAACGTCCTCAAAATCACACACCGTCACGGGAATAAAAAATAATTTTACGTGTGAAGGCTCTAGGCTCGTATACATGTTAGACGTTACTAAAGTAAAGTTAGAGCACGTCAGCAGATTTTTTCGAAAGTTATTTAAAAACAGAAAGAAGGGGCCAGATATGAATTCATTTTTTCTCAAGAGGACCTAGAAAAATTTTACAGAAACTCAATCGGTTCGCGACGCCGTGATAACCATTAGATGATTTCGCATCACCCGTAGAGTGCCACCTTTGAATTGGGTTTCAATCGAATCTCGTACTAACATCTCCTGATGCACTTTTTAACCAGCATCTTTTGTTAGATTGCATTAAATATAGTGAAGAAGACGACATTGAAATAGACTTTGGGGACGAGGTATAATCTGCCTTGTTTAAGTTACGCAGACAATGGAGAAGTATTTCCAATATTGGGAAAATATATTTTAATTAATTAATTAATTAACATATATTTCAAGATAAACGGAATTCGCAATTAGTTGGTTAAGTTAATGACTTATTAAAATTTGTCGGATTATGTAATATCCAATGTAAGTCGTCTATATAATAAATGCGAATGTCAGTGTGTCACTATGTTACACTTTTTCAATTTTACTCCTAGATGCCGTATCCCAAAATATCATTTTGGAATCAAGCCGAACTCCAGGAACTAATTCAAAACATTCCGGGTTGGATTCGGACCCGTAACCCTGAAATTTTGAATTCCCAAGTTTAAATTACTGCGATTGGTGAGAAAATGATTAACGTTCGGAAAAATGTCCTCAAAACCACACAACGTGATGGGAATAAAGAACAATTTTACTTTTTTTTTCTTAAGAGGACCCAGAGAAATTTAACCGAAATTCAATCTGTTTGCTACGTCTTTTTCTTGTTATGATAATCATTAGATGAGTTCATATCACCCGTAGAGTGCGACGTTTAAATTGGGATTAAATCGAATCTAGGACTAACATCTGCCGATGCTCTTTTTAACCAGCATCTTTGTTCGATTGCAGTAAACATAGTGAAGTAGACGACGTTGAAAGAGAGTTTGCAAAATAGGTATATGCAATTTATGCCTTGTTTAAGATACCCAGACAATGGAGAACATTTCCTATATAGGGAAGAGATATTTTAATTACTTTAGCATACGCTTCCAGATAAAAAAGATAATCAAAAGCCCTTCACATCAGCTAGCTTAAATGTCACCCGATAGGAATATATATCCGGTTGAGACCAGAGATAAAAGGTAGACGTAGCTGCGGATTAAACTAGAATCAAAAATATATTTCTGGTTTAAACTAGAGATAACATGGTAGACGTATTTCCGGTTTAAACGAGTATCAGATATATATTACCAGTTCAAAACCGCCGATAAAAGGGAAGACATAGTTCCGGTTTGAACTAGAACTAAAAATATATGTCCGGTTTAAACTAGAGATACAGTGTTACACGCAGTTCCGGTTTGAACTAAAATCAGAAATATATGTCCGCTTTAAACCAGAGATAAAAAGGTAGACGTTCCGGTTAAAACTATAGTCATAAATACATGTCCGATTTAAACTAGATACCAAAAGTTAGCAATAGTTCCGGTTTGAACTAGAATCAGAAATATATGTCCGGTTTAAACTAGATACCAAAAGGTAGCAATAGTTCCGGTTTGAACTAGAATCAGAAATATATGTCCGGTTTAAACTAGAGATTAAATGGTAGACGTGATTCCATTTTCTAATGAAAACTTTAAGTCTAGTCCGTCTTAGTGTGCTTTTAACGAAAGTAAGACGGCGTAAATTATTTATACAAACCATAAGATAGGGGATGTACTGGAGTTGTCTTACCACATTCTACCCGGCTTTGTTTTCTGCTAGTCCGACACAAAATCATCCAGGTTACTGGGTCTCTTGACAATTCTCTGGGATCGTATCGATGGCAGCTGATCTGGGCTTTCGGATTGTTATCGAAACAGTAGTAATTCGTTTTATATTGTTTTGTCTTCTTCTTTTATTTATTTTTTTATTCTAAAAGCTGATTATCAGAGTCTGTGGTCGGAGGCTCTCATTTTAACTGGAACTGTTCTGGTGTCGATCTTTTGTTTCTCACGAGAATCAAATAGCGTTGTG
Organism: Acanthosepion pharaonis; assembly: GCA_903632075.3. Lineage (NCBI taxonomy): Eukaryota > Metazoa > Mollusca > Cephalopoda > Sepiida > Sepiidae > Acanthosepion > Acanthosepion pharaonis. Next base: position 1,060,252 of record CAHIKZ030000768.1, read on the forward strand.
TCGTCGTTACTATCAAGAGCGTGAGACATTCCTTCAGTGGAGAGCTGTTCCTCCTTCTGGTTTGATAACTCACCAACAGGGAAAAATTCCACTGTCTTCCGTCAAAGTGCTGGATGCTCGCTTAGAGTGCGTTCACCTTAAAGGAGAATTATACTTGCTTTGTCGAAGATGGTTTCTCTAAGTAAAACAATACTTGGCCGTGAGAGCCACGAAGAGATGAGGATACTGGCTGAACTTCGTCTTGGAAATTTAAAAAACTTTCGTGAGGTGTTGCATTAGTTTTTGTACACAATGGTATTCTTATAGCGTACAGAGCCTCGGTAATTATGTCTTCCCAATGTCTAATTGGAAGGTTTAGGTTTTCAGGAGCTAAGTGTAAGGTCTTATATATTATGCCATTGTATCTCTTGCGCTGTCCATTCTCATGAGGATTTTTATGGCTTAGGGACCCTCCGTGTACTAATAGAAATCTTATTTGAACGGACGTAAAAGAGATCCTGCGATCTGTATGCTCGCGCAAGGAATATTGAGAACAGTAAGCCAAATAGCCTATGAACGTTATTGCACTTACATCTGAACATCTTGTTTTACGGCATATTAACCTCAATGGGTTATTTAATGCCGACAAAATTTTTATTGCTGGTAATATTTTTTTCTTCAAAATTCTATTGCCGGGAATATTTTTCCTTGAAGAAATCCATAGCTGGTCATATTTTTTTTTCAAAGAATGTATAGCTGTTTGTATTGCTGGTACTTTTTCCTTTAAAGTATTGCTGATAATTTTCCCTTCAAAAATTATTGCTGGTAATATTTTTTATTACAATGTATTTCTGGTATTAAAACCTATTTTTAAACAAGGTTGGACCCTAACAGGTGCTACTACCCCGGGTCAGGGTGGACCTGGGAACACCAGTAATTAAGAGGTGGTTCCACGCTCCTCAAAGCCTCCTGATCAGAGGCACTGCTGTTGGACGTAGTTTATCGTCATACCCAGGACGGGCATCTGGACAGGGAAAGGCAAAAGGGAATCGCGAGTACTCGTCAGTTAGCAGATATTTGTATCGGGATTTAGATAGAAGAGGGTCCTTAAAGTCCGTGCTCAGCCTCTCAAATGGCTGCGTAGCTTTTACTAGGGTTCCTGATTCATGTTTGTAGAACCTTGGTTTGATTTCAGAGCAAATCTGACAACCGTTTGTTATTCGTTTCACGTCCTCAACTGAAAAAGGCAACTTTCGATTTCAAACCACATGGATCATCATCATCAAGATGCCTGGATGACAGATCTTTATGACCTTTTTGTAGATCTGTCTATATTTCAGAAATTCATACACAGATATACTCAATGACACATGGCACAGTGGATAATGTCGTTGGTTAGATCCAGTGACAGGACCCAAAGAGTGTGAGTTCAATACCCGGTTAAGGCAGTGGATAATTTGGAGAGGAGAATTAACAGGAGATAACTGATAACTGGCATCCATTAAACATAGCACGTGGAACTAGAACAGCCTACCCCAGTAAGCGAAATAAAGAGTTCAGTTCAACATTCCAACCAACTGAAGAAGGCCGGAGCGTACAACGACCGAAACGTTGTAATAAATATGGCGACAAAGATGAGAACAATAGTCCGAATAATGTAAATAGTGTTTTTGTAAATCATTGGTGTTGTTTATTGGTCCACACTCTTGACAGCGCATTTCCTTTCTCGACCGATAGAAAACGTCAAACGAAAAACAGGAAAACTCTACCTTCGATATTGCTATCTTTTCATTTTTTTTTTATTTTGCTTGACGTCTTTTGGTTACGCATAAAATCGACTAATTTTTGGTCAGTGATTAAAGCGGTGACTAATTAAGTAATGTTGCCAATTTTTTAGCGTCTCGCCTATGGCATGAGCCTCTTTTTCGACCGCTGAATGTCTGCGTTCAGATTTTGACAATGTTCTGGAGAAGAACGCTAGAGGGCGCCCCGGATTGCATAACCGCGGTAGCTATGGCATAGTCGGAAGCATCGGGCTCTATTTCTACGGGAACTCATAGATTTATCAAAGCGATAGCTGAGTTGGCAATATCTCTTTTTAATCCCTAAATGGTAACAGAAAATAAAGGGAATTTATTAATTTTCGTATGTGGGTGCATTCTTTCAGAAAAGGTGGGTATCCATTGAAAATAATATGCGAACATACCTATGGTTCATCGCAAGGCGGCTATGGTGTTGGCTATGGTGGTTTTAGGCTTTCAGAGTTCTGTTTCATGATTCCTTTACCCACAATACATCCAAGTAATCTGATGTTTGTCGACCTATAAGAACTCTTGTCATGTATAAGATAATATTTTCTTGACAGCTGACAAAAACCATTTTACGTTTTGTAGTCGACCCAGTCATGGCCGCAGATTGTCATATAATCTATGTAGGCAAAGGTGCCTTGTAGTTTTTCTTCAATAATTATTTTATCGAGGGACCTCTGAACAACAGAAAACTCGGTTAATGACCCCCAAACGGAAGCTGATAAAAGGCTTATCTTTAGAGTCTCTAGCTATGAGGTGGAAAGCACTCTTTAGGTCTAACGTGCTAAATATTCTGTATTTGGCGATCTCGTTTATTATCTCATCAATACAGGGTGTAGGGTATGCATCCAGGAGGCTGTACTTATTTATAGTTTGAGAGTAGTATGACCATCCATTTTTATTACAGAAGACGTTATTAATGCTTGTGTCCCCCCGTGATCTGCTTTATTCGATTCTTCCTCCTCTTAACATTCTTGTTATTTCTGCTTGGATAAGCGTTTTTTTTTCTTTAAAAGAATATTTTCAAGATTTGGTGGCCACGTGTTTATAGTTTTTAGTTAAAGTTTCGAAAAAGAGGAGTACTGTATATTTAAAGCGGCCAAGTCACAGATGTTTACCGCAAGTTTAGGGCCCCCAAAAGGGAGCTTAATACTAGAATGATGTTTGAGGAAATCATGTCTCAGTATGACATCACAGAAGAGATTTGGCATCACGAAAAATTTGGTGTTAGTGTAGTTAGTTTGATTCAATTATAGGTTAGCCAAAATATATCTTTTAACCTGCAAAGATAGTGAAACGTTAGCCATAACCACCTGACTATTACAATATGCTATTTTAAATTTGTTTCTTTTTGCAATATCATATCTTTGAGCTTCCTGTGTCGACAAGAACATTGATTTCTGTTTATTTTTACCATTATTATAGCCGTTGAAAGACATTTAGGGTCTGCAGTTGATACGATACTAGTCACAATATGATCATTCAAACCAGGTGAAAAAAAACTAGAGTGAAAAACTGATGTAATGAATATGTATACACCTGAGTTCCCCATCACAGTAATATGATTGGCTGGTGTCAGCCATAAATACAGACTGATGAGGACGTCTATTGACGACGCCTATTGTCTTCGCCCTTTTCCTACGCCTATTGCCTACCACTACGACGAGGACCAGTCCATTACGGTTTCCTGCTAGATTGTCCTACTCGGTTACAGTAGTCCAAAACTACTTTACTACTGCGAACAAATATATCCCTTTACGGGACATATCAAAAAACCTTATAATAATGTCTCTTCTTCCGGGACTTTTAGTTTCCGAAAACTAGCAAGAGATAAAAAATATATATAGTTCTGGGATGGACAATTATGCTGTAACTCGATTTTGAGTTTTGCTGTTATACACGGCATATAGAGTTTAAAGCTCAATATTTAAAAAGAGATCCATTTTTCATTTGTTGACAGTAGCCATGTTTACACCAGAATCAAAATGGTAGTCATAGATCTGGTTTATACGAATAGACATAAGCCCGGTTAAAATTAAAGTCAGGAATGATGATATGGGTCAGGTTTACACAAAACTCAGAAAGGTAGTCATAGGTCGGATTTATTGATGTCAACGAATCGGGTGGGTTTTTTCTCTCTGCAAGGGATGCAGTCGGGTAAGAACACCTCGTATCATAAGCCTCACTGACAGGCCAACCTGAAAAGGATTGTACTAACTCCATTTGTTTAGCAAAATTAGCTTGCTAACCACTAAACCATGTTAGTGGCGTCAGCGTCTTTATGAATATAAGATCTATAAATTTAGAAAACGAGAAGACAGTTAAGTTCGATTACCAGATTTAATTCTATCAATCATGTTCTTAACTACAGCTGGTGTCAATTTATGATTAGAATTGCTTAATTGTTTTCTCGACCGGTTCATCAATGCTTATCCTTGCGCAAACAGACCGAGAGCGAGGCTGTGAGTGATAGAGAGAGAGAGAGAGAGAGAGAGAGAGAGAGAGAGAGAAAGAGAGAGAGAGAGAAAGAGAGAGGGTGAACAAAAGAGAGAGAGATCGCCAGAGATAGAAAGAGAGAGAGAGAGAGTGGTAGTTGCATTTCCTGATTTACTCACTGTCTCTGCCACTACGACGGTTAATTTAATTCCAAATAGATGAAATGTAATCGATCCGTTCGCGAGGGATCAAATTGAAAATCGATCAATCACAGCTGAACGGTGGGTTATTATCAAATCCCCATCTGTAAATGAAAACCTGAAACACGGGAAAATATTTAATTATTTAATTATATCCAATTCTAATCTGTTGACCCTTAACCTTCAACACGGTCGAATGTTAAGCCGGTAGGAATGTAATTTTCTGTCAACACTTGTTTGTTTCAATTTGCCAGTCTCTTTTCGTTCACACATGCGGGTGTTGGTGAGGATAATGAAACATTAGCTTAAAAAATAAAGGTATTATCTCTATATGTAAAACAGAGGATATCTTTGTGTCTGTCTGCCTGTGTGATACCGATTCACTCGAGATCCATGCAACCGATTTTGATCAAACTTATCACTTACATTGTACAATGTAAGGTTCTTAGCGTAAAAAAGGTGATAATTCTTAAAAAATCAATAATTGATAAAGCCGATCAAAAATCGATAAATTCAATATTCTTTCCTTCGATTTCGTTCAAACTCGGTGTGTAGGTTACTTATATCATGACGAGCTCAACGATACCTTATTTTTTTTATATACCACTCCCTTTAGCGAAAAACCTCGAATAAAAAAAAATCGATTTCAACCCAAATCGATCTCATCACAAATTTTAAACTACCCCCTCAATTTTCAAGCAATCTAATACAAACTTCACTCAATAGTAGCCAATAATAATTTGAATGTTTAACAGTCATTTAACTTGATAACTGACTCATATAGAGAAAACCCGCGTAAATAGCGAAAAATGACGATTTGTACTGGTTTCCTTCTTATTTTTCGTTGATCTTTCAACCAATTTTCATCAGACAATTGCTTTATAAATGTATCCACTTTTACATCCTTGGTAGCACATTGACAAATTGAATTTCAAAAACTCCAAAATAGTTGTGGTCTGAAGTGTGTCTTTATGTTCCCTGTTTTCAAACCTTCATGTTCTCCGCTAACTTCGATTGAAAAAATACAAACTGCTTCTGTTATATCAGTAACTGACTTAAGTAAAGACTTAAGATGTTAAAAGGAAAAGAAAAAATCATTAGACGTAATATCTCCCAAATGTCCTCCAAATCATATGACTACAATGATTAAAGAATTTAATAAGTTTGCAAAAATAAATAAACACCGAAGAGTCTCAAATGTTCTTTTTCCAAAGTTCGTTATATCCATAACAATTTCTGCAGAACTGCTTCTCTTGGAATGGTCTCCAGACATCCTAGCTTTTTACTTCCGAATCGTTTGTCGCCAATTTTCGAAGTGAGGCAGCGTTGACATTTTGTTTAAATAATTTTATCTTTTTCTCTAAGACACAGACTTCTGGTACTTTTTCTGTCTTCAGGCAACGCTTGGACAAAAAAGCAGTTTCGGCCAATGCGATAGAATTGCACTTTCTGGCTTCAATAGCTTCACACAAACTCACGTACACAAGTACAAGCAAATAAAGATAAATAACATTTCAATATCTACCACTGATTTCTCTGTTTCTAGCTTATCTTCCCCCCTATCGAAAGGATGCTAGTGTCCAGCTCCATGGACTATATTCGTAAAAATCTCTCATTTTCAAGGAATTGTTTCTTCACTCTTCAGATTATTCTTATATAAACTTTCGATTTTCATTATTAAACTCGGTTAGTTATCTTTTCTTCCTTTAATGTTCCCTTTTCTTATCAGGATTGCTAAATAGGATATGTGACAGGAATTTCTCAGTTTACAGATTTCGAATTTATCAACTGCTCGCTGCTTCTCTGAAATAGCAGATTCCTTTACTCATTTCTCTACTAATTCTAACAGACACTCTTCCTTACACCATCTTCACTCCGGTTTCGGGTCGTGTTTTACCCCTCTCTCCTTCGGCAACTCTGACCACACAGTAGTGTCTACAGGTATTTCCTTATGTCCATCTGTTAGGCAAGAAGCCCCTATTAACAGGACATCTTTCTGTTAACACTCCGCTGATTGGATCTCATTTCGTGATTTATCCTCACGATATTACTTGGAATTAATTTTTTTAAAACTGCCCGGTGAAAATCGAGCCACTGGGGAAGCAGACCCCGAAGCCTTTGTTCCAGCACGAAAATAGCAAGTGAAACCGGAATTTACTTTTTGGTTCACTCCTGCCTATTCTGCCCCTGGAGCCACAGGAATCACTTCTTGAGGGTATATCAACATGACTACGGATTATAAATGATGCAGCTTAGTACCCGCTGGTATCCTTTTTGTACTGTTCATTTATATCACATAGTGGTCGAACACACTAGTCGGACCACACACACACACACACACACACACACACACACACACACACACACACACACACACACACACACCATACAAATATGCATGGAGAACGAATATATACACATATCCGGGGAAAAACAAACACACTAGACGGACCACACGCGCTCGCACACATACACACACGGACCTTACACACCATACAAATTGTCTATTGTCTGCTTCGTCTGTGGCATTTATTTGCACCGACTGAGTGTATCAATTGTTCCGAAATGTGTGGATGGTTCTGCACAAGCCAACAACACTTTAATCAAATCACTTGTGTGGGGTTTTTTGGCGGTTTACCTTCATTCGTTCATTCTTATTATCTGCTAGTCTCAATCGTCTTCAAGAAGCGAGAGCAAGATCTAAAAGGTCAGCCAACCTAACAGTGATCTCATCCCACAATCCTTACTGTTGATCCATATGCGTCTTTCTTCGTAAATCACTAGCGGGTCTTAAGTGCCACTTAAGATTATCCCACAAAATTTCATAACTGAATCATTTGGTTAAGTTGTCAGATCCTCATACGTCGAAATCGACGGGAGAGTCCATTATATATATATATATATATATATATATATATATATATATATATATATATATATATATAATTTACTTGTAATAAAATAATAATATACGTATAGTGAAGGAATATGTATACACATACTAGCAAACACACACAATACACAAAAATGGAAATAGTTTTCAAAAATACAGGGGTCATAAATATATAAGAACCTTCCTTCCTTCGCCCTTTCTCTTACCAATCCTAATTGTTTTATTACGACTTAAGAAGAGTAACATTTTCTCGACTAGTCCAAGATGAACTTGGATTACTACCACATACAAAAGGCAATGGTTAAACGGAAGAATGAATGAGAAAAAAATCCTTTAAATAATCTATGGAAATAACAATTCTTCACCAGAAAGTCACAAGACCCGAAAACCGTGTGGCAAATAATATTGAGAATAATGTATAATATATATATTTAAAAAAATCCATATTATAACCAAAATCTTTTGCGGCCTCTCTTTTCTCTTTAGAACACACACACACACACACACACACACACACACACACACACACACACACACACACACACACACATATATATATGATAAAATATAGTTTTAATTTATGCTATATTTATGGGTTAACGTCTACTCAGCTTCACTCTCTCGCTTTCTCTCTATCTACCTATCTATAAAATACATACACACACAGAGAAACAAACATTATATATATAGAAAGAGAGAGATAGAGATAGAGATAGAGAGAGAGAGAGAGAGAGAGAGTGTGTTTATACAAATCAACCAAACGTTAATAAATCGACTTTGAAAGCGTGATACCTGCTGGACATAATTCATGGGCTAAAGAATGAATCTTCAAAAATGATTTGATGATTTCAGCAGGAATTGTCGGCCACCCCGTTTTTCTAACATTCAAGATGGCGTTAAACTGAACTGTGCTATTTCATGAACAGCATTTTCTTGGTATAAAAATGGTATAAATTTCAAACGTGTAGTTTCATGCATATGGGCGAGTGATTAGAACGTTCGATTTCTGACCATGAGACACGGGTTCGAATCTCACCATGGTCGATTTGTCAGGCGTGCGAATTCCTTGAAAGTGCCTAGAAACCATACTACTGGTTGATTGTGAGTGAAATTAGGTAGACAGAACTCTTGTGGGCCGACGATATTTGTACTAGCACGAAGCCGCAAAGTCATCGTGGCTGAGGGTTTGAGCGTGCTTGCTTTGTTCAAATTCTTGATCGCCCTGAACACGATCTCTCCTACTAACTGTAACTAAGGTCTGCTCAGCATAGTTGCAGTATAAACCACAGGTGGGCTCTGTGGGTGTTGAGCAAACACAAATATGCCTGAGCAACCCTTAGATTCAATATGAAGTGTATATTTATGCATGGTAATGCTTTCTCATGTATCTAATGTTACCGTGATTGTTTTGAGAATATAGCTTTTACGGGAGAGGAAAATGGAATTGGCCTCTATCAAGACTCAAACTGAATCTGAACGAAAATCTATGGTCAATTGTAAAGATTAAATTATATTCATTTGGCAAACAATATGGCAACAAATCAGGGGTATGGGATTCAATCACAACCACCATGTCATAAATTTCACGTTCTGAAGTGAATAAAATTAAAAAATCAATGGAGAAGAGATTATTGGCTGATTCCCTATATTAAGATGTAAACACTTCAAAGATTGTTCATATGTTTATCATTTGTTCATTAATTGTTGATTTTATTACATATTTATTGAAGTAAAAACAATTTTTTTCTTAATAATTTCAAACTGTAGTTTTTATAAATCGAATAACTTTAATAAAAATTTAAGTCAAGTTTTGCTTTGATGTCTAAATTAATCGTTTAAAAGATTTACAAAAAATTTCAAATCCACTTGGGGTTATTGAAGTTTATGTGATTTGCATAATAACTGTAAGTCATTTAGGGGTCATGAATGCCGAAACAAAATGGAAGCCATTTCACATAATACGAGGTGTGAGGGGACGGCTCTCATCTTAGTAAGATGTGACAATTCCTGCACACTCACACACACACACATACATATATATATATATATATATATATATATATATATATATATATATATATATATATATATATATATATATATATATATATGCACATTTCATTAAATACGACAGACAAGATGCTTTGATTTAGTTTTTTTTTTTTCTCATGCGATCTAATAATTTTTCTTTTCAGATGATAAATTATACGGAAACTGACCCACTGTGTTTTTTCCAAGCGCTTTCGACTATACGTTTAGCCATTTTCAAGGAGTAAATATTTTAACTGTTAAATAAGAAATATTTCATTGCATGTATGTATTTATATAATGTTTTCATTTTTCAAAACACGGTCAAAATATTGTGTCCACATGATCTTAGCCACTGTGCTGCAGCTCAGTTTCAGGGTGTTGGCAATCCTCTTGTAGCCTTGGCCATCTTTATGTAGTGCAACAATACGTTTTTTTAAGATCCTCAGAGAGTTCTTTGCCATGTGGTGCCATGTTGGAACATTCAGTGACCGGTAAGAGAGAGTGTTAGAGATGCACTACAAATTTGAATACACCTGCTCCCCATGAACACATGGGCATAGTTACACTAATGAGTCACATGACATTTTGGAGGGAAAATGAAAAGCAGTACTTAATTTAGACATTTAGGGGTGTAGTTTCTTAGGGGTGTACTCACTTTTTAGGGGTGTAATTTCTTAGGGGTGTACTCACTTTTGTTGCCAGGGATTTAGCTTTTAATGCCTATATTTTGAGTTATTTTGAGGGGAAAAGAAATTGACTCTATATATGTTATATATACTGCAGACAGATTACTTTTCATTGTGTCAAAAGGTAATTTTTTCAGTGCTGTCCCATGAAGAGATATACTTAAATATTTGAAGAAATGTGAGGGGTGAACTCACTTTTGTGATTCACTGTATATATATATATATATATATATATATATATATATATATATATATATATATATATATATTTATGAACAAAATGACAATAGGAAAACTGGTAATTTGACGCGTTTCGTCCAATATGGACTTTATCAAAGCAAAATACGAAAATTTTCGTATTTTTGCTTTGATAAAAGTCCACGATGGACAAAACTGCGTCAGCAATTACCAGTTTTCCTATTGTCATTTTTGTTCATAAATATTGTCTTCTCTACCGATTAATTCGGAGAAATTTATATATATATATATATATATATATATATATATATATATATATATATATATATATATATATATATATTATAAATAAACTGATTTAAAAATATGGTTCCGTAGCTAAAAAAAAAGTTTTGGAAAAATAAAAATATCAATAAGAACACCGGATTATATAGCTTATTGTTCTTTCTTTTGTAATATATATATATATATATATATATATATATATATATATATATATATATATATATATATATATATATATATAGTAAACATAGAAGTCAACACATATAGGCGACTTTCTTTTTCATGCTAGACGCAATCGGCAGGCCACGCAATCGTTAGGGTGGCCTAACGATTTCGTCTAGCATGAAACAGACTGTCGCCACTAAGTGTTGACTTCAATGTTCCCTTTTATATTTACACACGCTCTATCTCTGATATTGGGCACTTTATACCATAAATATAGCACACATTAAGAATATATTTCTTCATATATATATATAATTCAACGTCCCTACATCTTCCGCGTTTTTCCCCCTACATATATATGATTGAATCAATTACATTACTTTAGTCTGATGAGATTCTTTTAGAAGAGGGCATTTAGTCCCTTTTGTCTTTCAATTACCCAACATCATCAGTTTATCGATTAGTCTGTTCAGATCTATCTATCTATCTATCTATCTATCTATCTATCTATCTATCTATCTATCTATGTTTATATATGTTTATTAATCTATCTATCTATCTATCTATTTGCACTCATCTATTTTCTAGAAGGTGACTACTTCTTCCGGGCTAAAATTTATCGGCGTGTTCAAATACTTAATTAGTAATTTGGGTTGATTACACAATTTAGGATAATTACCGAATTTGACATCTACGCATCGAAACAATCAGTTCTTGATTTTCAGGCCTCCAGTCAATTCTTGTCGACTTGGCTGTGCGATCGTTTGAAAAATTCGATAATAAGATTCATAAACTGATTAAGTTTGTCTGGACTTTGGTTTTAATTTGAAAACTGCGTCCACGACGTCCGCAGTTTCACCTGGCTTCTGCTTTTGTCTTGAAACGATTATTAAAATGCAATCAAATTAAAGATGATATTTTCAGAATTAGCTCGTATTTCAACATCTATTCGGGTTGACGTCGGCATCACGTTGAAACGCCGTTTCTCGGCCGATCACCGAAGTTAAGCAACGTCGAGCCTGGTTAGTATCGAGATGGAACGATTTAGAATACCAGGTGCTGAAAGCTTGGAAGTGCAGGTCGTGTAATGTACATTTGCTGGGAAGGAGAAATTGGAAAGAAAGTTCGAATTTAAGCCGGGTTCTTCTTGCCCTTCATTGATGAATTAAATAGCCATTGTATTTTTATTTTTTCATGTTTCGAGGGCAAACCGTCATCATCAGAAAAAAATACATGAAAAACATCTGCATAATATCGACAAAAAACGAGATTCACGATGAGCATTTGAGAACTTAATTTTGACTTGAACTGCACCGTTATATAAATTAGATTTCATCTAATTTCAAATTAATTATTTATATATATATATATATATATATATATATATATATATATATATATATATATATATATATGTATATAATGGTGGTACCCGTTTGGAAAAAACTCGGATATCTCAACTTGCAGTAGAAAAATCCGTACCCGAGGAAAAAAATGGGGATAAAAAAAAGAACCAAGAACATTAAAACAAGGCGAAAACAATCGTCCAGTATTCAAGTTCCAAGCCCAAAGAAAAAAAAAACAAAACGAGTAAACAGACAACTACGTAAAGTGCTCAATACGCTAAGGAGAGCAAAATCTAAGATAATCCTAAAGGCCAGGCAAACCTACCCAGGTTTCACCTAAACGGATCTTCAGGGTAATGCCGGCTTTACCGTGAAAGATCCATTTAGGTGAAACCTGCAGGTTTTCCTAACTCTTAGGGAGATATCTTATATATATATATATATATATATATATATATATATATATATATACACACACACACACACACACACATATATATATATATATATATATATATATATATATATATATATATATATATATGCCACGTTGGGATGAAAACTTCATAGGCTGATTATGAAATATGTTTTGAAATCTTGCATGCATTAGTTTCAGCTCTTTTTATTAATAACTACATTTATTCTTTCAAGATACGTGGGCTGAAAAAGTTCACAGGCTGCCTATGAAGGAGTGATGCTAGATCTGTAAAATCTTGCATGAATTCATTTAAAATCTTCTTACTAATATCTGTATTGTTTCTTCCCAGGTAAACTGACATCTGATTGTTCAAAGAAGACTGCTCATCCTGTTGCTGAAAAAAAAATCATCAACAGCAGATATGACGTCATCATCACGGCGATACTGGTTTACAGCCAAGTGTTTTTTCAGGTTGGGGAACAGATGATAGTCAAATCAGGAGAATAAGGATTGTGAACAACCAGTTCAAAGCCACAGTGACGCACAGCAGCCATTGATTCCAAGGACTTGTGTGCTGGAGCTTTTCGTGTGAACCTTTTGAAGATACCTTTTGTATACTAAAAAACTGAGGCCGTCACCTTCGCTGCAAATGAAACGATCTTGACCTTCATTGCAGCATATAACCAGGGACGTTTCCACTGCATCAGTTGTCTCTTTTTTTTTCCTTGCTCAAAATGATAAAGACAGCACTTATTCTGGGTTGGGAAACGTTCAAAGAAACTGACAATCTGCCTAAAAACAATGTCAGATTTTCCCGTGATGTGATCAGTCTAGTGTACTGTTGATCAAGTATCAGAAGACGTGATATCCACCGAGCAGGAACCTTCGTCATTCCAAATAGCTTTGGCTATTTGATTTATAGTCAATCGCCTGCATATCAATCACCATGTGGTTAACACAATTACTGCTTTGTTCGAGGATGTCATTTGTAGGACATCCAGATTTTGTGTCTTCACCAGAACTCTCTCACATTTCCCTTACTAAATTCAGCTGCCCATTTTTGCTCTGTTGATAAAACTGAGGCATCATCCGCTAATAAGGCCACCATGTCAACATGACTTTCCTTGAGGGCTACACCCTTTTTATGCAGGTACTTAATAGTACCACGATGCCTAATTTTGTCCATTTTCAAGAGACGTCGCTAATAATTAATACTGATGTTTGCTTTGAACAGTCAGATCTCAGTTTACTCCGAAAGAAACAATTCTTGTCTATATTTCTCAGATGAGATATTGTAATTATTTACATTTTTCTCATCTTTATTACCATATTCACGACGTTTCGGTCGTAGTACACTCCGGCCTTCTTCAGGTGATTGGAATTTCGGAATGAACCCTTTATCTCGTCCACCGGGGTAGATTGTTCTAAATATGTAAATAATGTAAATAAGGAACTATTATTTAAAATTACTGCATGCAAGATTTCAAAGATTTCACTAATATTTCATAGTTTGTCTATGAAGTTTTCAACTCATTATACCGTAAATAAAGATATTAGAATTAAAATTCATTTGCTATATCACTCTATGCAATCGTTATTTACTGTATATTTCGCTGCACCTTGTCGGAACATTTTAAGAATATGTAATGGAAAATTATAAAATAAAATAACACCTGTAAATGTAATGAATACAATAAATAGAAATAAAGAGACAAAATCAGATTAAGGAAGACAACAGAATCATACAACCGATAGATACGTTTCAGACAAAAAGAAGTTCTGTTGGAAAAGCAGCAGCTCACCCATATAAACACGTTCGAACGAAGATGAACGCAAATTGGAAAAAATATTGTTAATTCTTCATTTATATAAGGTATCTGTACATTTTAAGCAGTACACATATTGAACGACATTCTGCTGTCCATGTAGCAACAGAAAAAAAAGATTCTAGGCTACTAAGCCAGGCTAAAGAAGTTTATCTGTATTGCTAAGGTTAGCCAAATCTACCATGAGAATGTAGGCAACCAGGTAGGGTACGGTCATTGAAAATACATGAATTCTAACCCCCCCCATCCAGAAAAAATATGTGTATGGTCTTCATTCTTAGTTCTTCATTTATATAATGTATTGTAGATTTTAAGCAGCTCGAATAGTAAATGACATTCTGCTGTTCATGTAGCAAGAGAAAGAAAGAATCTAGGCTATGGGAGGCAGGCTAAAAGAGATTACTTGTACCGTTAAGGTTAGCTAAAGGTACCATGTGAATATAGACATACCAGGTAGGTTAGGATCACCGAAAATGCATGAATTTTACCCCCTCTCGAAAATATTTTATACAGCAACCGGGCACTGAAAATGCATAGATTTCAACTTAAAAAAAAACCCAAAAACCTGTATAGTGGCGTCTCCTATTTTGAGGCTTAAAAAAAACTTATTAAAACTAGCATTATAATTAATTGTATATATATATATATATAAATATATATATATATATATATATATATATATATATATATATATATATATATATTCAATGAACAATAGACACTTTAAGGTAGAAAAATAGGGGTCTAAAATTTTTTAAACCCCTATTTTCTATCAAACATTGTAATCTATCTTTTACATAATTTTGTTAAAACTAAATTACAACTTCTTTCGATTCACTTCCTCTCCCTTCCTTTTACAATAAAAACTTTTGAATCTGTCTTTTGGATTTACGTCTCCCCCACCCTTTTGCAATAAACTCTTTTGGATACGTCTGCTTTTTTTTCCACTTTTTTTCTCTCTTTTTTTCTCTCTCTCTTTTTCCCTTTACTTTATTTCCTTTCCTCACTATTCCTATATATCACTTCCTTTTTCTTTTACCACGTAAATAGGTCAAGGTTAGGTCAATCCTCCTACCCCAATTTAAGGCTTATTTAAGAGAGATGTAAATTTAACCCTCACTATATTTTGTATTGTCTCTTTAACCGCCACCTTCACCCTCCCTGTTTAATTACAAAAATTACACTACCCATCAATTTCTAATAAAATTTTTCCTCTCATTTCATTGTTGGAAGTGTTACCTGATGATCCAAAATCTTTTAAAAAGGATTTTGGTGAAATAAATTATTGTTATGGTACCTTAAAGTGTCTGTTGTTCATTAAATATTGGCTCTGTTCTTCACATTGAGCTCTCAAGATTTCATCCTCTTTGGAATTACCAATTCGGTTTACCAAATTCTTCATAATTTAAATAAATATATATATATGTATATATTTACGTATCCCGCATTTTAAAAACTAATGTCGTTGACGATCTTTATTTTCTTTCTATGTGGCGTGTCCTTTCAGGACGTAGGCGATGATGGGTCCTACCCCCCTCTATCCCTTTCAGCTCTCAACAAGTTCCTTCTCTCTACTTCCTCCCCCAGACCACATTCTGTCATCCACTTAAGGCCGCTAGGCATGTCATGCGTTGTTTTCCCTTATCTCTCTTTCCTTCTATTCGACCCGTGGGTATCCGATTCTCCAGTCCCGCCATTCTTCATTAAGTGTCCCAGGAACTTCACCTGCCTCTTCCTGATGCTAAGTATAAGCCACCTTCTTATTTGCATCCTCTCTTGGACCTCATCGTTGCTCACACGATCGGTCCATAATATCCTTAGCATCCTTCTGTAGAAGCACACCTCCGTCGCCTCGAGTCTCTTCTTCATCTTTGAGGAAATTGTCCGACATTCGCTGCCGTAAAGAAGGACAGATATCTCGCTTTTGGAATACATCCTTGGCCATCCCAATACGTCTACGGATCTCAGTGTCGCATTTACCGTCCTCTGTCAGAACACTTCCCAGATATTTAAATTTCCGAGTCTGCTTGATTCTCGTGTTCCCGACCTACCAATCCATTTACTGATGAGCATGCATTCTGTTTTCTTGTAGTTTATGCTTAGACCCTTCTTCACGATGCCAGGGAACAGTACAAAATCTAGGATTTAGAAATATAAATAGGTAAATAATGAAGAGCGTAAGAATTGGGTCGAGATGGAAACACTCAAGAACATAGGTGTAGCGTGTATGCTTTAGGGCAGGAAACGAATTAACAGGGCAGAAGACCATCAGAATCAGTCACAATAGCTTTCTGGGACGACAGATAGAGACAGAGACGGGGGATTGACGTCAGTTTGGCCGCGGCTAGGAAGAAAAGAAACAAAGCACCAAAGCACCATACGTATCTATCTACCTATTTCATTTTCTTCATATCTATCTATCTCACCATGACCATATCTATCTATCTATCTATCTATCTATCTATCTATCTCACCATGACCATATCTATCTATCTATCTATCTATCTATCTATCTATCTATCTATCTATCTATCTATCTCACCATGACCATATCTATCTATCTATCTATCTATCTATCTATCTATCTATCTATTTACCCCAACTAAACAGAAGGCTTAAGCCTAAGATAAAACCTGTGAGCTTTGCAGCACAAATACCTACGTTCATATCTATCTATCTATCTATCTATCTATCTATCTATCTATCTATCAAAATGGAAGGGGAGATACAAACCAAAACGACGGTTATAATTGTTCATCGAGGGAGAAGTGCTAAGTTTTAAAAATTCTTACAATATTTAAATGTAAATATTGAGTATATATATATATATATATATATATATATATATATATATATATATATATAGATAGATAGATGAATAGATAGATAGATATATATACTCGTTTCGAAAAAAACTTGAATTTTTGATTTGCTAATAATCAAATCAATCTCGAGGGAAAAAAGGTTTTTAAAAAAGAAAGAGCTAGAAAAATGAAAGTCTGTCGAAAAAAATCGCACAGGTTTGAAGCCCAAAGAAATCGCACAGGTTTGAAGCCCAAAGAAAAACCCCGATACGAGTAAACAACTAACTAAGAAAAGAGATCAATACAACCGTAGAGCAGACCTAGATACACCTAGTGAGCCAGACAAACCTACCCAAGTTTCACCTAAGCGGACTGTCAGGAAAGCGGCCAAGGTAACTTTGTCTGCCGGCTTTCCCTGACGATCCGCTTAGGTGAAACCTGGGTAGGTTTGTCTGGCTCACTAGCTTTATCTATCTATCTATCTATCTATCTATCTATCTATCTATATCTATCTATATATATATATATATATATCTTTAGATAGATATATCATGAGATTTGAGTGGATGGGGGCACACATTCTAGCTAATCTCATTCATTTTCCTTAGATTTTTCTTTTTGCTTTTAGTTTAGTTTTTATTGTTGCTGTATACAAATATCCTGCATTGCGACAATTAGAAGATCTGTCAAGAAAGTAAAATTTTCTTTTTTTTTAATCATTTCACCTCAAGGACGGCGGAAATGCCACTAGTACGTAGAGAGCGTAGGAGAAGATAAGATGAAAGCTGAAAGGGCTTCAAGAAGTTAGATTGAGGTTGCATTTAAATTTTTGAAGATAGTAGTTATCAAGGAAGCAAGGAAACGGAAGTGATAGGAAAGAAACTCTTGGAGTAGATGTAGCGTTTGCTTTTAACTATTTCAACAATAAAAGGGTGGGGCCTAGATGCCAATCTAGTAGCACGCTTAAATTCATGTATTCAGGGCACCGGGGAAAAAAGCTCGTCAGAGCAGATGCCATGTTAAATATTTGTAGAAAAGACAGAGGGAAGCCAGGTCACGTCGGTGAGAAAGTGACTGCAGTCGAGATTGTTTTTTAAGCCTTTCACCCCAAGCAAGGCGGGATGCCAATAATACGCAAGGGGTTACAGAGTGAGAGCGACAGTAAGGAGGCGTGAGGGAGAAAATGATGAAGAGAAGGACGTGGAATAGGTCAGTGCATCTGAAGATGTCGATTGACATTACATTTGAATAGGTGGAGATTATAGCTAACAAGTAATAGGAAGGGAATTCCACCTGAAGCTATGCCAAGTCAGGATCGATTACTTTGCAGATCCATCTTTGAATTTTGACAAGAATCTTGAGCTGAGTATCAGGAGCACCAAATCAGATATGACAACAGTATTCAGTGTACGGACGAATGGTAGATTTGTAAATGTGCAAGATGGACTCTGACGAGAAAAATCACTGGACACATGGCACAGTGGATAAAGACGTTGGTTAGATCCAGTGATAGGACCCAAAGAGTGTGGGTTCAATACCCGGTTAAGGCAGTGGAGAAATTTCAGAGGGAAATTAACAGGAGGAGATAACTGATAACTGACATCCATTAAACATGGCACGTGGAACTAGAACGTTCTACTGCAGTGAGCGAAATAAAGGGTTAAGTTCGACATTCCAACCACCTGAAGAAGGCCGGAGCGTACAACGGCCGAAACGTTGTAATAAATATGGCGACAAAGATGAGGGCAATAGTCCGAATAATGTAAATAATGAGGAAAATCTTTGAAAATCATAAAGAGCGTATGAACCGTGATATAGCCTTGGAGGACATCCCGCTTTCGTGTGAAAGGATCTGGAAGCGAGCCGGTTCAAAACGACCTTCATTTTCCAATCTGATAGGAACGATTGGATTAATTGAAACAATCGTTCGGTAATGGCGTAGCCCTGGAGCTTACGTAGAAGTCAGGCTTACAAAACCCTGTCAAACGCTTTCGAGATATCAAGAGCCACAGCTCGAGCTTCGACGTTATGAAGAGCTTGATATAAATATTCAGTGATGGCCGTTGGGCACATCTACGGTAGACCTTATAAAATTTAAGCCATATTGTTTGTCAGAGTAATTCAGGAGTGATAAGATCCTTAACTACTTCAGCATTGATAAAAATATGGAAAACTTTACCGAAAAGCGGTAAAACACTATTAGAGCGATAGTTAGAGAGATGAGAAGGTTCTCCAGTCTTCTACAGGAGCTACAGAAGACAACTTCCAACATGCAGGAAAGCAAAAAGCAGCGAGGTATATAATAATCTGGTAGTAAATTTACCGTGAATCATTTATCAATCAGTCACTTCCTATACATATTTGCCATATTAAATTGGTTATTCTTTTAATTAAAGTTGAATTTTTAAAATCTAAATCATCGTCAAACTCTTTAAAAAATAATGATCTTGTTTTGTACATGACCTGCTTTTGCACATTAGTTAGTGTATATTATGTATATGGACTGAGCATTTGAGAAATGTTATGAATGAAAATGTGCTCCCCAGCAGAGATTGAACTTGCTTTCGTATTTGTAGAAAAAAAAACACCATTCGACTCGGTGAGCTTTACGGTTCGGCTACAGAGAGCGTCACAGTTCGACAAGGTCCTTTTTCTAAGTTTATCCACTATACTCATATTTGAAGGAATAAAAATTAAAATCTATTATCTCTCTCTGTCTTTGTGTATATATATATATATATATATATATATATATATATATATATATATATATATATATATATATATATATATATATAGAGAGAGAGAGGATGCGATGAGAACGAAAAGTAATATATAAATTCCAACGTTCACAGCATTAAAAGAGGGATCGATATCGATAGTAGAGTGATAATTATTTATTTATTATAATTTTATCATATTGACAAAACTATTTTACTCACTACAGAGTTGCATCTTTGTATCGAGTAAAATGGTTTGTCTATATGATAAAATTATATATATATAAATATATTTCAGTTTGTTCATATCTATTTCAGTTTATTCATATCTATCTGTCTATATATATATATATATATATATATATATATATATATATATATATATGTATATGTGTGTGTGTGTGTGTGTGTTTGTGTCATCTATAGACAAATTGTTTCACTGTTTCAGCGTGGCTAGAGAACCTATTGCCTCAAGTCAGGATCGAAACCCAAAAGATTTGACATCAGCCGGAAATTTTCCCTGACCTAACAGCTTCCGGCGGAGAGGACGGTGAATTTTTACGTATTTATTTTAGAATAAACATGCCAGAAACTGAGAGTGCTCAAATCACACAAGGTTTTTTCCACCAGCAGTAGCAGTCAGTGTTTACAAATTCGCTTTCCCTCTAAAGTGCTCAACCAATTTTATTTTTTCGGGGCATATATATATATATATATATATATATATATATATATATATATATACATATATATACATATATATATATATATATATATATATATATATATATATATATATGTGTGTGTGTGTGTGTGTGTGTGTGTGTATTCTTAAGAATAAATGAATTTTATTTAATCCGACATTTTTTTATAAATGTACAACACACACACACACACACACACACACACACACACACACACACACATATATATATATATATTCAAGTGCAATGCCAATCGACATCTGACACTCTGAGCTTGTCCCCGTACTTCTGTATCCTTTCCACAAACACGCCATTTTACTCTTGTTCTCAATCCTCTGTAAAACCTTGCGTGCTAGTGGCACACCAGCCTTGCAGGGCGAATTGCTTTAATATATATATATATATATATATATATAAATATATATATATATATATATATATATATATGTGTGTGTGTTTGTGTTTATTACAAATAATGGATCCGTTGGTATATAATCCGGGAGGATCCTGGTATGTTAATTAATAAAACTGATCCACAGAGAGCTTGATGTATTTATTATAACAAATTGTATGCATTTCTTACAGAAAAAAAAAAAAAAAAATACCTCAATGTAAGAAATAGTCTTTATAAAAAATAAAGAAATAGACTATCTTCTATGTTGAGGTAATTATTGCTTTTTTTGCTGTTATATGGCCTGAAGATTGCATCTAGCATGAAACAGATTGTCGCCTCTAAGTGTTGATTTCTATGTCCACTTTTTATACATATATATATATATATATATATATATATATATATATATATATATATATATATTTATACTCACTAAAAATTAATATTAAATCCTTTCTGTTTTTAACGCTATGCATTTTCGTCAGAGAGGATAATTTTTATTATACTAACGTTTACCCAATACAGGTCCAAGAGCCATTCAATGTAGATGGTTATCGTGTGGTGTCGTATGAGCGTAAGAAAAGCAATAAATGAAGATCATGGGGTTATGCAGGAAAGATACTGGTCATCCCTAGAGTTGAAGAGGTTAAAATTGTTGTGATCCGGGAAACAATCTGCCAGAAGTATATTTCCTAAAATTCCTCATAGCAACAGTTCTTGGAAAAGGCTATCCGAATGGAAGTTACTTCTTACTAACGGAATATAAACGGTATAAGAATGATTCACACTTGCGTAGTTGGCATGGCATGTCCCAGTCATAAAGATCAGGGCTGGCGGGACGAAAGAATGTAGTGGATTAGAACAGATGTCATAGAAATAGCGAGAGATTAGCGAGAGTTTTACGATAATATAATTTCAATATAATTAAGTAAGCACGCTTTTGAAATCTATCAAGTCAGGCGAGCGATGAATGGGCGACTCCAGCCCAGATATTGCTGTAATACTCTGATAGAAAGAAAAAAAAAACAGTTGAGAATCAGGAAGGAAGCTCTGTTTATACACGTGTTCCTGGCTATGTAGCCATAACTACCGGCCTTTAGAGTATGACAAAAATGATCAACAATGTGCTGTGTATATCTAGTAATGAATGTTAGTTTAATTTTTCTTTGCTCTTGTGTTGTCAGGCGACGCGGGGAGACACAGTCGTATTTCAGTGATAAGGCGAGTGGGCTGGAGGAGAAATATCTCGTTAGCTCTGAGAATGTCTGTCACTGGGTCGCTCCAGCGTCTTCTTGGTCTGCCTCTCGCTCTCCAGCCAGCGTACCTGAGGATGTGTGCTCGTAGAGCTAGTTTGTTGATAGGCATACGAGTGAAGTGTAGCCTCCCAAATTCCAATCTCTTGTCCTTGTCGTGGGAGGTAGAAACACGTAATGCCCACCAACGGGGTAGTGTTGAAGCTGTGACTGGCTTAGCAGTCCGACAGTGGATCAAAATTGCCCAAGAAAACTAAATCAATGAATTATCGACACAAATCTAGTTGTTACTTTATCCCCACCTTTCCAGAAATTCAGAAGCATGTGACTTTGTGCTGGAAATATGGCGGAAGTTATCGGCAACCCTAATTGGTGCAATGGCACCCAAGTGGAAAACTTCAAAGACGGTAGATTCAAAAGAGAAATGAGAAATAGTATCATGGAAGTCGGCTGACACTTTGATAATAAAATATCGTTTACGGGTGTTTGATGATTTCGTTTAGTACTTTCACATTTGGACACGCAAAGTTAATCGAAATAAAAGCTCTGTCAAAAAAAATGATGTATTGATCGATATTCGTTAATTAACTTCGATATTAATCGACCGCTTTTCTGGATAAAATAAACATCTGCTCTGTTCTCAGTATCGATTGCCTTATGACATACATCAAAGAAAGAAATCTGTAAGTCTCAATAAAAGCAAAATAATTTTGCTCATTAGTAATATTTTGCCACAGTCCCAGCATGTTTACCATACGATTTGACACCAAAAAGCGTGTATACAAAATTTCTGCTTAGCGCACCTCGGCGTAGTGTAGTGGTTAGCAAGCTTGTCTCCATAAAACAAATACGACTGAATAGTTAGTTCGATTCTCACTGGCTGCCCCATATTTTCGGCCTTGTGCCACATCTGAGCTACGCTTGGAAAATCACTACAAAATTTCAGTTTAACTTATGCAAATCTTTGACTATTTACTTTACAAAAAGACCCCTGAATCGAGGACAGTTGTTAACGATCTTGCCATAGAACATTTCTACTCAGATGTTTGTACCTTACTAAGCTATGCTTGATAAATGATAGATTCAATGTTAAGCTGTATTTAGAAAAAAAAAATGCAGATCATTGCTCGCCATTTATTTTGATCGTTGTTGCAGATATATCATTGATTGCTAAAGAGCTTGCAAAAATGGCCGCCTTCTTACACTACTCTAGAATGTACCTGACTCTACCTATCGTACTATATCATTACAAGAATCAGAATAGACCGAAAATGGAGTATTGCTGTTATATCTGAGTTAGAGTTGCCAAACTGACTGTTTCCAAACTTGAAGGAGTTTAAATGCATTTACCGGGCCTTGAGAGGGATTTTATTTTCTATCTTAGCTTCAGACGAAACGTCGCAAATCTCTCACTAATCTATCGCTATTGAATGGAAAAGAATCTGATATGCTACATTCCTTAATTATACCAGTTCCTAGCTATACAACTAAACCCCGTCATGCCATATACAAAGAGGCGAACCATATTAACTTATTTCTTATTTCATTGGTAAGAAGGAAGTTCAATTCGGACAGATTCTGCCTAAGAATTACTTCTTTGTATAACAGATTCCCGGGAGAATTCTTCACCGATGACTTCTGTCTTAACCTCATCAATCCAGATTCAAGCGGTATATGTCCCAAATATACTCAGCACTTTGAAACTTCTCCATCTACGTTCATAAAACATCCTTCTTCTTGAGAGGATCTTGGTGCTTGTATTGGTTAGACAATAGCATAGAAACAATTTAGTCCACAAATTGAAAAAAAATCTAGACACCACTGATAGCACTTATAACATTAACGACACAAAATTCATAATCCTACTCTCTATCAAAAAAATTTGAAAATAAACGAGTTATCTCTGATACCAGGGTCTTTACCACCACTATAATCGAAGATATAATTAGGAAAAAAATAAATCCAATAGCACTTACATCGGCGAGACATCTCGTAATCTGGAGCCTGGATCTACGAGTTTAAAAGAGATCTACTTTGGAGCCATTCCTTTAAACTCGATCATAATACGCAGGAACTGAACTGGTCACCACTTTGATTTTACAAATGCCAAATTAATTAAAAAAGGAACATAATTATTTATGTCAAAAATACTGGGAATTAATCTTTATAAATATTTTAATATTTATAGACTACGTCAAATCACAATATTACATCACCTACCTTTATAAAAGCCCTTTTTAAAGAATCGAACGTATATTTATCGACCACAACCGGTGATTACGTAAAAAAGTCCGTTAATCAACATTTGGACAATCATCAAACATGGCTATAGTCTACTACTACTACGAGTAGTACTACTACACCACACACACACACACACACACACACACACACACATATATATATATATATATATATATATATATATATATACAAGGTGGTCCAAAGGTAGGTGGACTGTATGTGAAATAGGTTTATGTATCGGTTATATTATTACAACTGAGTATCTTGATGAAACATTTCCTGAGAAATGGATTGGCCGAAGAGGTGCAATTGATTGGCCGGCCCGTTCACCAGACTTGACTCCAATGAATTTCTAATTTTGGGGAGTACTCAAAGTTTAGAGTCGAAAACCAAGAAGTGTCGGTGATTTTAAAAAATTACTTAAGGGATGCATTTCAAGAAATTAATATCCAAAAAGACTTCTGCATAAAAGTTTGTCGAAGCGTTAGAGGTAGACTTCAAAGGTGTGTAAATTATGATGGAAAACAGTTTGAGCACCTGCGTTGATAAAATTTAAGGGCTTTTGTGTTATTGTTCACAATAAAATTTAATTGTCAATGTGTAATAATTGAGTTAGTAAATATAATTGTATATATCTGTATTCTCAAAATAAATATAATTATTTACTGTTCACTTACTTTTGGACCACCCTGTATATATATATATATCTGTGTGTGTGTGTGTGTGTGTGTGTGTGTGTGTGTGTGTGTGTGTGTGTGATAGAAATATTAAATTGTGGTCAACATATAGCTGGGAGTCTATCACATGTTTAAACGCAATCGCAGGTTATGTCTGTTGTGTATATATGTTGGTCACTGATGCATTCTGGGTAGATCTATTGTATCATTCTAACAGTTAGTGAGGGGACGGTAACGTGTTTACCTCTATTTATTCTAGGGGTTATTGAGTAGAAATATTTGTGTATACAAATGCAGTCTTGTGGCTATTTGATAGTGTTGTTTTTAAGCTTTATTATTGATTACTTTGTTATTTATTATTACTATTACGTTAATTTCTGCTTATGTGAGCGTTCGTAGTTTGTTAATTTGTATATAATTTACTTAATTTATTTTCTGATTTGGATTAATTCATTTTACGTATTTGGTTCAATTATGTATTTTTTTACAATTTTATTTTGTGTTCGTTTTTTATTTTCATTTCGTAAATAACATAATAATATTTGTTTTCATTTCTGCATTTTGAGATGAATTCCAAGCGTTTATTTAGTAACTTGAAGGTAATTATTGCAATTTTCCCCTTCCGGACTGACTTGACAGTTCCACTCACCAAGCACTCATTTTCATAGTAAAAACCAGCTACAATTTCACCGAGCACAAGACACGAATAATAAAAAAACACAACAGGAAAACAATAAACAGCCTGCACAAATTAAACCCACCTGTAACGGTAGAGCAACGAACGAATATCCCTTAAATGGCAATTGCCTACACATCCAAGCCACTGCAAAATCAACATATATATGAAGAAATATAGTCTTAAGGTGTGCTATATTTATGGGTTAAAGTGCTCAATATCAGAGAAAGAGCGTGTGTAAATATAAAAGTGAACATTGAAGTCAACACTTAGAGGCGACAGTCTGTTTCATGCTAGACGAAATCGTAAGCCCACGAGTGTTGTTTTTTTGTTCTTGGCTATTTATATATACGGGTCAGTGGTGGATTGTGGGTAGTCTATTTTTGGCGGTTATTTTGCCGGAAGTCGTATATATAAATAGCCGAGAAAAAAAATAACACTCATGGCCTGACGATTGCGTCTAGTAAACAGCCTGTCGCCTCTAAGTGTTGACTTCTACGTTCACTTTTATATTTACACTCTATCTCTGATATTGAGCACTCCATCCCATAAATATAGCACGCCTTAAGACTATATTTCTTCATATATATATATATATATATATATATATATATATATATATATATATATAAGTGAACATTGAAGTCAACATTTAAAGGCGACAGTCTGTTTCATGCTAGACGCATTCGTCAGGCGACTTAATATTGTGATTTGACGTAGTCTATAATTATTAAAATATTTATCAAGATTAATTCCAAGCATTTTCGACATAAATAATTATGTTACTGTTTTACTTAATTTGGCCTGAGGAATAAGACTAGCATGAAACAGACTGTCGCCTCTAACTGTTGACTTCTATGTTCACTTGTATTATATATATATATATATATATATATATATATATATATATATATATATAATAATAGTACAGGTAATCGATCAGTTGGTATATAATCCGGGTGGATCCTAGTAATATTAGTTATTCAAACTGATACCCCAGATAGCTCGGTGTATTTATTATGACAGAGCATATATATTTTTTACACCAAGAAAACCAAAAATTACCTCAACATAGAGATATTCTATTTCAAGCTGTTCTGTACGCGGCTATCATCATCCCCTAAGTGTCTGTCTCGGAGCATTGTTTTAAATTTATTTTCATTGTCAGTTCTCCTCTGGTAGACGCCTTGTTAATGATAAGAGGTCTTGTGTTAGCGACTGGTGGAGGGCTTAAGGTATCTTATCCCGGGGTCGGAGTCTGGGGTTGAAGTTTATTTATGGCCAGTACCTTTCGTTGTATATTGTTTAATATCAGTTCTTACTATGTGTTGTTTCTCATACAAGCCCCAAGTGTGTTTTTCTGGGATTCACAGTAAATAGTTTTTGTACTACAGGTGTTAAATATTATTAATAAGTGAGTCGAGATTTAAACTTAAACCCGTGAAGAGTAATGTAAATTAGTTGAGTTATAGATTTACAGATTATTGGTAATACCAGAACACCCAATGGAATAAATCATGCTGTTCAACACACTTATATGCATACATATCTTTATACATACATACATATATATATATATATATATATATATATATATACATTACATGACCATACATATATGACACTATATGTACACAAACATCCTCACATATATGCACATGGATTCTTATATGTAATTTGGAATTGTCTACATTTCGTGATTAGTTCTTTACGTTGATTTAATAATTTGCATTGATCTTCATATTTTATTATCCTGATTTTTTTCTTCTAAATATAGCTTGGACCTATCCTTAAAACTATTGGGGTGGTGTTCGCGAAACCTAGAATTTTCTAATTTATTTGGAGATTCAAATACTTTTGCTTCAATTAGCAAAATCTTTTTCGAAAGTGCTGTTTGGTGTTTTAATTTTGGATTGATGAATTGGTCTGAATCCTCAAATAAATTAAAAATTTGTTTTCAAAACAGTATTTCAGTTATTCGGAAAATTTTTTTGTGTTGAAATGTTAAGACATTTTCTTTTTTTAAGCGACCATTTTCGCGGTTTTATCTTTCTAGAAATATAAAAAAATAGGACTAGAAATTGTATTTTTCTTACTAGCCGGGGACTTCGGGTTAGTATTATTACTATTAGTAAGAAAACAATCAGAAATCCTCCTAAGTGGATGATCTCAGAATAAAAAAAAAAAATATTACCAAGATATTTTACCGTCTTAATTGATTTAAACATGTTCAGAAAGAAAATTACAATTTAAAAAATTATTTGCTACTGGAATTAGCATTTCTGCACCCCCTCCCTAGTAGGTTTGAGGCCCCCACGCGGTTGAGAGGTTCGGGATAGTAAGCACCGGCCTTGTTGATTATTATAGTTAATGATTGGCAAAACTGCTAAAACTACCCCTTTTGGGGCTACAACCTCCACGGTTGCTTCTGTGTAGTACGCACCTCACCGCCCATTCAGATACACGAAGTATATTATTAGTTGATGATTGACAATGTGACGTCAGTTTAAAAAAATAATTTTAAAAATAGCGGATAACCATAAAACAGCTGAAAAATATGGCAGAGGCCACATCGCCTCCCGCCCCCGGAGTGTTTTGTGGGCAAGAATTGCCAGCGCTGTGAATTGTTATTCCAGACAAGATTGATAAAAAATAAAAGTGATTTTACGGCCATATCACCTTATAACGCCAGTTCTCCTCCGATCACTGAAGTTAAGCAACGTTTATCCTGGTTAGCATTTAGATGGGTAACCATTCGGGAATACCAGATGCAGTAATCTTGGATAACGGCTCGTAATTGGAAATCGGAGAGCCGAGTTCGAATAGAGGTCTAGTTTGTTATATTCAGTTACGTGAAAATATCCTTGAAAAAAAATTATGAATCCACCTATTCTTCCCACCAGCTATGGATTAAATAGTAGATCTTTTACCAGAAAATCATTATGTTCTTGAGAACATAATAATTTTATTACAATCCAAAAATACGTTTCGCTTTCAAATGATTTTAATCAGTTTGATAAGCCTTTAAAACAAATCAATGAATAAAACAAAAAATATGTATTGGAGGATTTATCATTGTCTATTTTCTCCCTTTACCTTAATCTGGCAAAAGGTCTGGGTAGTTCATTGTATATACCTTTTCCCTTAAGGACGTGCACGATTATGGCTCTCCACAACTTCCTATCTTTGTAGTTCTTAGAAAGGTTTGTGCTTTTCTGCCATCCAGTTACACAAGCGCCTTAGGTGGGATATTCTCTTGTCTTATTTATAGCATCATAATTTTTTTTACCTCCGCGATACGAAGAGTTCCGTTTAAAATCCCGTTTAAAAGAAGAGTTCCGCTTAAAATTCTAATAATAAAAAAAAGTCGATTGCTGAGATGCACGCATGCGCAGTTAGTTACGGATAAATATTTGTGTTTGTTCAAGTCGATTGAAACCGCGTATTTCACGCTTTCCTTGAGACGTTGGCACGAGTTTCAACGATTTTCTCGCTTGACAGAAGCCGGAGACTTGAGGCTCCGAAGCGTGTGATAGTAATTAAAACTCATAAAATATTGTTCTGACAAGACTTTTTAGAAAGTTTGCAAAGGACAAAACAACGCTTTATATGAAGTGTTGGTAATAGTTTCCAGTTTACAGATTCCTGTTAATAATCTGAGATGAAGAAAAACGGAAAAAATAAAAGAGAAGGAAGAAATTAGAAGATTAAAAATAAGAATAAAGATCGATGAGTCTTATCATCAACGATCAACTTAACACCGGACAAACGTGTCTAAAACACGTTCTAAATATTTCTTTACTTAAGGTAGTTTAGTTTGCCACATGGTTCACTAGGTAGGGGAGAGTGAAGTAGAATATATATATATATATATATATATATATATATATATATATATATATATATATATATATACACACACACACACACACACACACACACACACAAACATATATATATATATATATATATGTATGGAATTTTATTGAATACAACAGACAAGGTGCATTTATTTAGTTTTTTATACAATTTATCATGCGATCTAATATATTTTTTTCTTTTCAGATGATAAATTATATGAAAACTGCCCGAATGTTCTTTTTATCCGAGCGCTTTCGGCTATACATTTAGCCATTTTCAAGGAATAAATATTTTAACTGTTAAATAAGAAATAGTTTGTTACATGTTTGTATTTATATAGGGTTTTAATTTTTCAAAAACTTATTATATTATTATATATAGAATTATATAGGCTACACTACAACAAGCTTAACACGCAGACTCACTCCACATCTTTCTAACCATAGCTCAATTACATATCATTTAAATATTCATATACTTGCTGACAACACAAATATAATAGCATCATATACATGCAAAAAAGGCTAATAATAATGGAAACCTTATTAATAAAAAGAAAACAAAAACAAACTTAATAATATTAACTTTGAACATGGACACAATAGCTTGACCGTGTTTTGAAAAATGAAAATACTATATAAATACATACATGCAACAAATTATTTCTATAACAAATCATTTTTTAAGTGAGTAGGTTGTTAGCCGAAGCTGGAGGATCAGGTTTTGATTTCAGACCTGTCCTTCTTTTAGACCAGTTGCCAAACACGGCTATAGAACCCGGTATGTCCTGCTATTTACCCATAGGTTATTAGCACGTAAGTGAGTGTAATGGATTCGACTGGAACCCGGCTCTTCATTTCCTCTATTATTCCACCGTGCCTCTGTGAAGGAGAATAGTTTGATCTCATACTGCCAATTTCTTGCTTGCCTTGAAAACAAGAATTTAAAATCTCGCTTGTTTACATCTATCCGAATACTGGCGATTGGCGTCGTAAATACCTCAATCACCAGATACGTTACTTATTTTACTTACTCCACTTATTTTAGCACACGCCTATAGCTACTGTAAAACTAAAGAGTTTGAAACGCATTACACGATAAAATTGGTCTCGTAGACGAATTTTTCATGATAGGCATATTTAAAAAAATTTTTTTTGATACTTTTTACAGTAAAGAGCCACTCAAGGTAGAGGATTACGTTAGGAGGCGGTTTATGCAGATAAGAGGGGAAGATCCTGGTTAAAATTGAAGCGATCCGGGAAACATGCTTGCCGGTTTCACAGAGCAGTTCTTCGCGGGAAGAAGCTGTTTGAGTTGAACCTTCTTCCCTGTGATGGAATACGGGGGGAATGAGGATGATTTACTACAATAGGACTGGCATGGTGCGTCCTTACCGTGAAGATAAGAACTACTGAAACAAAGGAATGCAGTTCGTCCGAACACTTTCCATGAAAGTAGCGATAGAACTGCTGTATCCTGCCTGTGAGAGAAAAGTTGGACGGTGGAAAATAATTCGTTCCCCACAAGGACTCGGAGACGCTTCTGGATTCTATCAAGGCCGGAGTATGGGGTCTGGTCAGCTCCCGTCCAAATATGACAACGGTACTCCATGTTTTGTTGATCTGGCACTTGTAAAGGTAGAGGATAGCAAGTGGAAACAGGT
This sequence comes from Acanthosepion pharaonis, assembly GCA_903632075.3. NCBI lineage: Eukaryota > Metazoa > Mollusca > Cephalopoda > Sepiida > Sepiidae > Acanthosepion > Acanthosepion pharaonis. Next base: position 1,091,519 of record CAHIKZ030000768.1, read on the forward strand.
ATTTACTGGAACCCTACAGGAAGCTGATAATTTTACCTGCATCTTTAGCGATAAGGTCAGGTGTGAGTTTAAGGATCAATAGTCTCTTAAGATACGGTGCCTTCAGAAGGTGTGGGGGCATCCGTTCATCGTCAGCGGCGGTAGTTCGGGGTCTGATAGGCGAGGATGGGCCAAATAGATATTCCGTCTTGAATAATCTAATTTGTCAACTCATAAAATAAGTGTATCGTTTCAAATAAACATTCCGTTAGAAAGGTTTTCTACTATCAGTCAGTTATGTGCCATGCTTAATACACGCTTAGGCGATCATGTATCTTTTGATACATGACTGACGAGGCAGATTTTCCCCCCAGTAAGTTGCCATTATTTTCTACGATAGACCAGTTGCCATCCCAGGCTATCTGTCCTACTATTTACCCATACCTGGGAGGAGAAGAAGATCCATACCTTTCCCATTACATATCATTTAATCAACATCGAAGTTGTCGCGTACTTGCTGCATTGTCACTCGTTTAAATTATTGAGGTCTGTTTTAAGAAAATCTAATTTTATTTAGATAATTCAATAATTTTTTCGACTCCTTTCGAATAAATTCCAGTAGTGTGAAATAGCAAACGACTACAATGCTTATTATCACGAATGCAATTTTGACACGACAAGAATACAATCTTTCTATAAAATTACGATTAATTAAGAAATAGTATTGATAGTAACATTGCTTATGAGACAAATTTTAAAATTTATATTAAAATTAAAAAAAAAAACACTGATAAAATATTCATTAAAATATACTTTTAAAAATTGCTATACAAATTAAATATTACCGCTTGTGTTGGAACAAAATAATCGTGTCTTGGAAAAAATTATTTGAAAAAGAATAAACCTGACGGACGAAATAAGCACCGTCTTTATTAAAAAAATAATTTGCCGTTTCTCTTCAGGACTTTGGCGATCATTGTTCTTCACAATTTCCTGTCCTTTGAATTTCCTATTGACTTATTTCTCATATGTCGTCCCATGCTTCATGTCTACGGTCAAACATTATCTATCCTACCTATCCACATAATAAGCAATTCTTATATGCTTCCTTTCTGCTCTTACAAAAATCTAATTCAGTAACCTTTTATATCAAGTGGTTCTTGGGCCTTGTACTGTTAGAAAAATAGCATTTTAAAATAATATCTTAAATAGCAAAAGTTCACCTCTTAGTACCGATGGACGTTGAAAAGTTAACCGAATGTGGCAACCATCGAATAAAAAAAAAGTTTTAGAGGCAACGTTTTTTGAAGATCCGAGGTTTGATTATTGAGTCAAATTTTAGAAAGTGGGTTGAGTTGAGAACATTCCAGTAAACCTTCGTTCTACTGCCATAAATGGGAGAACAATTTATGACTTCCATATAAAACAAAAGTGATCATCAATTTACCATTTGATTTTTATCAAACAGTTATTGGATATCTACAAGGAGGGTTGGCAAAGTAAAGAAAGGGATTACATTTGAAAACGACTAAATTTTGAGTTGGCTTTCGAGTTTATTGCAAAAGTAGCCCCATAATTATTTTCTTCTTCCATATGCCGTGGTCCTTCAGAACAGATGATCAAATAATCATGTCTCTCCAGTTTCCTCTCATTTGTAACTCGTAATAAATGTCTTTTCGTTATCCCTTCTAAACACTGTTCCGCTCTGTTTTACACTAACTCTTTATAAATGTTATGCGTTGTTTTCCTCAGCACCTCTTGACTTCAATATGTCTTATGAGCGTCAAATTTTCTAAGCACTCTTTTCTCATTATCTCTTTCTGATGTTAAGTATAAGTGTCCTATTTGTTTCCACTTTCTCTAAAAATTCGTCGTTTCATACATATTCAGTCCACGGTATCCTCAGCATCCTTCTGTAGAACAACATTTCTGTTGCTTCAAATCAATAGTGGAAAAAAAATCGTTCGCTGAATTAATACAGTGACTTAATCTAAAGAGTTGTAAATTGAATAACTTGCCACAGGAGAGGTGAACAAAAACTTGGAGAGGGAGTTTTGAGTTACTAACTGCAACGGAGATATCCAAAAAGGGCATGGCACGTGGAACTAGAACAGTCTACACCAGTAGACGAAATAAAGGGTTCGATCGAAAGTCCAATACATATAACCTGAAGAAGGCCGGAGAGTGTTAAATAATAGTTTACCTGACTATTATTCTTAGGGGAAATGTACCGATGAGATCAGATACAAAACAAGACAAAGGAAGTCGATTTTAATTGGCTGAGCCAGCATGGGAATGACAGATAGAGAAAAAGGATTTTTGAAGTTGAGTCTGAACAATGTAGAAGTGTTACCTTCGTGTCAGGAAACTGCTCCCCATTGGAGAGAGAGAGAGAGAGAGAGAGAGAGAGAGAGAGAGCACCCCCACTGTTTAGTTAGAAGATGCAAACGTCGACCTTAATAAACTAGTTAAGATTCTTTTTGTTGGTGTCTTTCATCTTCGGACTAAAAAGAGTCTCCCAATCTCGGCTGCTAGAAGACGAGGGAAGATACAACAATATGATTGAATTAGCGCCGATGGCCAAGACACCCAACCACCACTAGCACGCGAGAGAGGATATACAAAATATAATTATTTGGCGCCATTGTCCAAGATCTCCCTGCATGAGGGGTCTATGCAACATATGTTCAATTTGACGCAGTAACCAGGAGCTTCCAGCATGGGGCGGGGTAGAATGAGGGCTGTAACACAACGTGGAAATGTTCGAAGAAATTTTTCAGAGGAGAATTCAACAATGGAATACGAAAAGAAAGAAAAATGTAATCATGACATAAGGACAGGAAAAAAGAGAAACTGTAAGTACTATGTTCTACCTCTCACCCACACCTATATCTAAGCAACAAACCAAAATAGGAAGTAATTAAAAAAAAAAACGAGAAAAAGTATAAAACAGTAAAAAAAAACAAAAAAAAAAACACTTTATTTTTTTCTTCAAAAATATAACGCTGGTACTAAAACCTCTTTTTACACTTTCACTTTGACTCTAGTTTTGGGGTTATCTATTTTCCCCTAGTTGGAACCCTGATAGGTGCTACAATCTGGGTCAGGGTGAACCTTGGAACACCAGCAATGAAGAGGTGGTTCCACTCTCATTAGAACCTCCGGATCAAAGGCCTTGCTGTTGGACATAGTTTATCGTCTTTACCAGGACGCGGGTGTAATTTATGGTCATACCCAGGACGCGCATGTAGTTTATTCTCATAATCAGGACGCAGATGTAGTTTATCGTCTTACCCAGGACGCGGATGTAGTTTATCGTATTACCCAGGACGCGGATGTAGTTTATCATATTACCCAGGACGCGAATGCAGGTTATCGTCTTACCCAAGACGCAGATGTAGTTTATCGTTTTACCGAGGACGCAGATGTAGTTTATCGTCTTACCCAGGACGCGAATGCAGTTTATCGTCTTACCCAAGAGGCGGATATAGTTTATCGACATTCCCAAGATGGGACCCCATCAAAGATGAAGAAGACATTTACAACGCTAATAATATAGATGCAGCTGTCATGCCCTCTATTCTGAGCACAAACAGCCTTGAAGTAGAAAAGAAAATTTGTTTAATATCGATTTGAATATTTTTATTTCCTTTTTGTTTTTTTTAATCCTTCGAAGCGTTTCCCAATTTCCAGTCTTTTATAGTTTTTAATAAACTTTGTCACTTCACCATAATAATTATCCTTATATAATACGGCTTAATTATACGCCGTAATATATATGGATAATTATTATATACGGATAATTACGCCACATTATATACTGATAATGACGCCGCAATATATACGGATAATTACGCCGTATTATATAAGGATAATTACGCCGTATTATATAAGCATAATTACGCCGTATCATATAAGGATAATTACGCCATAATATATACGGATAATTACGTCGTATTATATACGGATAATTACGCCGTAATATATATGGATAATTATTATATACCCCGTAATATATACGGATAATTACTCCGTAATATATATGGATAATTATTATATATGGATAATTACGCCGTAATATATACGAATAATTACGCCGTATTATATACGAATAATTACGCCGTCTTATATACGGATAATTACGTCTTATTATATACGTAAAAATACGTTCGTATTATATACGGATAATTATATCAAATTTTCTGGAGTGGAAGTGAGTACTAAAATGCTATCAATTTATTTCTTCATGATAAAATAATTTATTTACCAAAAAATATTGCCATAAATTCTCCAATATGTTTATCTGATATGAGGGTTGTATAATTTTGAACTATGTTTACTCTTTGACCGTAATTTAATCTCCAGAAAGTACTTGACCTTCTCTGTGAGTCAGATTAGACCAAAATGCAATCGTTCTTTTATATCGCGGCTTGAACTGCTTAATCCTCACATTTCAGACTTGGCAGAATTTAAACCATTTACGCGTCCTTCTCTTATTTTCCGTCTGCCATCACTTTCCCACTGACACAATGCCGTAAGCCAATCGCTACGCTATCACTATTTCAATGGCAAGTGTTCTGACGTGCTCCATTTTTATGACCTTAAAAATGGAGCACGTCAGAACACTTGCCATTGAAATAGTGATAGCAATAACGATTGGCTTGGCTTTCTTTCTTATTCATTTGTATTTTCAAAATAGAAATTCACACGGTCAAAACGTATGCAAAATCAAACCTTATCTGATTTAAAAATGAACGTGTATAAACCGCTTGCTTTTTTATTGTTAAAATCTCGTTCTTTGGATAAACCCAATGTAGGCATATCAATCTCAGTTTCTACAATGCTAATGTATTGATTTTGCAACTTCTTCAAGGAGTTTAAGGACCGGCTCATAAGTAAATATGAAAGTATCTTCAAGTATGTCAAGTGGAAAAAATTTATGCTTAGAATTTGAAATTGTTTTTTTTAATATATGATTTCGTGATTTCTTCTGCTTTCGTTGTAAAAGTACAAAAAAGGAATTAAAACTTTATAACTACCATTTATACTGAGACGAAACTTCTTGAAGATTTTGATTGTACTTGAGAAATATAGACACCTATGACAAATAATAAAAAAAGAACAATGCTGTCTTTGGCGTTTTTTAATTCAGATCAAGTCAGAGTAGAACTTACGGCTAGAAATGTCGTCCTATCTCAAATCTCGTCGTGAATGTAAAGATTTTTCTCTTTGTTTTCAGCTTGTGGTAATTGCTATCGTTTTCTTAAATATGTTTATTTTCTACATTTGTAATAACTTCATCTTATTTAATAGAAAGAAATATAAGATTTATTTATTTTAAATTCTTCCGTGTTGCTATATCATGTTATGTTTCATTGTAAAAAGAAACGTTTGTATGCGAAATCCACAAAAAAAAAATTAATTTATGAAATTTGGTCTTGTTACTTAGAAGTTAATTAAAATTTTTCGCTTAAGATTCATTTAGTCTTCTTCTGTATGAATTTTTATTCATAAAAGCAAATAAACTAACAAATGAAAAAAAGTATGTTGAATTTTTATCACATTTTTATACCGAAATTTTATATTTTAATTCTATTTTAAATAATTTATCAATCTTATTTTTTTTAATCTTTCTTCTTACAACGTCTATTCCAAGAGAGTTAATTTCAATAATTTTTCATATTTAATTTTTTATACGTTTTCTTTCGAAGTCTTTTTCTTCGATACTGTTTGTACAATGCGAAATTTACATAAAGTTAATTTTGAAACAAAACGAATAATTCCGTTATTATATAACTTTTTTCTTATTTTTCCATTGAAACGTGACCCAGTGTACTTCGTATGTCTATTCCATGAAGTCGTTCTTTGCAGATTGACCACAGATTCTTGATTGGATTTAAGCTAGGAGAGATTCCGCGCCAGTCTATAGAAATTTTCTCACTGGCATGACTTACCAATGTGTACGTGCAGCGTTACAATTTTCATACGCTTCCTTGGAGTAACGTCCATCGCAGACAATCGCTATAGGACAAGTAATCGACAGTCGAGACAATAGTGTCTGGGCGGGTAAAAATCTGATACAATCACGGATGACGCAAAATTTTTCAAGGCCAAACAAATTTCATCATACACCCTGAAAATAGATTCATATTACTGCACACCACTTCAAATGACCTAATCTACTGAAAAATAGAAATCGATTACACCCTGTCACTCCAGTGGGTCTAAAACTGACTGTATGGTGAAAGAAAGGAAACTAAAGCGGTTGTTTCAAATTATTTCCACAATAGTCTACATAACAAGAAATATATTAATGATAAAATTTAATTTTTATGAGTAATTTGTTTTCTTTCCAAATTATTAACAGTGTTTAGTTTACTGATAAAATTATGTTGAATTTTAATATTACTGTTAAAACTATGATGGAATTTAGTTTAGTTTTATATTAAAAGAATAAATCATTAGAAGAGCGATGGTTCCCAACCTATTTTGGGTCAGGCCCCACTTTGGTATTTTTAAGATTCTGGTGCCTTCCCTGTATGTGTGTGTGTATGTGTGCGTGTGTGTGTGTGTGGTTGGTTGGTTTAAAAAAGAAAAAGAAGACAGTGATATATATATATATATATATATATATATATATATAGTTTCAAAACATATAATATAGAACTGAAAGACAGAAATATAAACTATTTGAATGAAATCTTATTCTGTAATATACTTTGATCATTTTAATCTTGAAATAATAATGCAAAATGAAATTTGAGCTAATGACAAAATGACTGTTAATGAGATCCTTGTGCGTCATGCCTGCTACAAATAGATTTTATATTAAGCACCAATTTAGTCAGATTAAGCCTCAAGCTTTCTCGTCTAGTGATATCTACACGATTTCTTTTCTTCTATAACAAATCATCTACCGTCCTGGGTATGATGATAAAATACATCCGCGTCCAGGGTAAGACGACAAACTAGATCCACGTCCAGGGTAAGAGGATAAACTACGTCCAACACCAAGGCCTCTGATCAAGAGGCTTTGAGAAGCGTGGAACCACCTCTTAATTGCTGGTGTTCCCACGTCCACCCTGACCCGGGGCGGTAGGACCTGCTAAGGTCTCAGCTATGGGCAAATAATTAACCCCAAAACTGAGGTCAAAAGCATTAAAAATATGTAAAAATAGGTCTTAATACCAGAAATACTTTCTAAAAATCATTACCAGAAATAAATTTTTGAAGAAAAAAATATTACCAGCAATACGTTTTTGAAAAAATAATATTATCAGCTATACGTTTTTGAGGAAAAATATTAACAGAAATAGATTTTTGACAAAACAAAAATATTACCAGGAAAGAAAATTTGTCGATATTAACTAACCCATTGAGGTGTTGATATGCCGTAAAACAAACCAAAGCAACTAACGAACAAATCATTTACAGCACAAAAGCCACAGCTAAATATGAAGATGGAGAGGATCACAATAGATTAATGTCAATAACTCATTCTTTAATTGCCCCCCTATTCTGTTGGTATAGTAAGCCGAAGGGTGCACATCCTACGTACATCCGACCAAATATTACCATGCCTCAACTGTGGGGCATACGCCCAACGTTGGGAATCATTGCATTAGAGCAAACATAATATTTTATAACATAGGGTGACCCAAAAAACGTGAATTTTTGAAGTGCGTATTGCCAGACATGAGCAAGTGGCAACACTGTGAGACAGTGACCTTGAGCAAGTAAACATTTCGCCATTTAGAATTCAAGATGAAATTCACAGTATCCCAGCTGAGATGTTGCAGAAGTCAATAAGGAATCTCAACAGCAGATTTCAAGAATGCATTCGTACAGGAGAACGCCATCTACAGGACGTAATTTTAAAAAAAGGAAAATTCCATCATTGTTTCTTAAATGGCATATTTTAAGGTTTCAATTACTATGAATAATTTTTTTTCTTTCATCACTCTTGGTTTTATTGGATTGTTAAAAAGTTCCCATTTTTTGGGGTCACCCTGTATATTACTACTTAATGTTATATAATTACATTAAAAAAATAACCCGATAGACCTAGATATAGTCAAATAGCTGCCTGAAACATTAATGATAAACCTGCAGCCGAACTACAGATTTTAGAGCCAGTTTTTAATCAGTACTTCCATAATCATGAAAGGTATGTTTATGATAAAAATAATGCCGCATAATAAAAAGTTACTTTTCTCTAAAAAATAAAACAAATAGAATAAATCCTTTTCATTGTTTCCTTTCATATATTTTGTGTCAGAATCCATAGTTCCAATATGGATTTTGGTTCATTAAAACTAATCAAACATGAATAATTTATTTAAAGATTAAAATGCATATAACAATTCCTTAACGGGATGGAAAGTGATGGATCCGAAACTTTGCAAATTTATATATTAATTGAAAAAGAACCGTAATAATTAAAAATATACCAAGATAAAGAGAATTAACATTTACAGTAAAATAATTTTGCTCTTAATTTCTACATTTTCTTTTAAATTTTAAGCCGATTACAGCAGTGAATTATCTCAATCCAAAAATGAAACTAAACATCTTTGATACCGATGGATTGAGCAGATTTGAGCTCAAGGACACAAGGCACGGTGGATAAAGGCGTTCGTTAGATCCAGTGACAGGACCCAAAGAGTGTGATTTCAATACCCGGTTAAGGCAGTGGAGAACTTTCAGAGGGGAATTAACAGGAGATAACTGATAACTGACATCCATTAAAACATGGCACGTGAAACTAGAACAGTCTACCCCAGTGAGCGAAATAAAGGGTTAAGTTTGACATTCCAACCACCTGAAGAAGGCCGGAACCTACAACGGCCGAAACGTTGTAATAAATATGGCAACAAAGATGAGGACAATAGTCCGAATAATGTAAATAAGCTATACTCAAGTTTCCAAACGTTAGCAGCAGCTACACTCTATTTATTAAAAAATTATCAGCCACTAAACTGTTTATTGAAACGTTAGCAACATTTACACCCTGTTGAGGCAAACAATAGGGCGGGCAAAAACTATGGTTAGTCATACGTTAGCAGTCGCTACACTCTGTTTAGTCAAAAGTTAGCAGCAGCTACACTCCATTTATTTAAACGTTTTCAGCATCTATACTCTGTTTATTCAAAAGTTAGAAGCAGATAAACCCGGTTGAGCCGAATATTAGCAACCGCTTAACTCTGTTTAGTCAAACGTTAGCAGCAGCTACACTCAGTTGAGCTAAATGTTAGAAGCTGATACCTTCAGTATCTATCTATCTGATACCTTCAGTTTAGTGAGACGTTAGCTGTCACTAGATTCTTTATCGTCAAATATTAGCAGTAGCTACACTGTTTATTCAAACGTTAGTAGCAGCTACACACTGTTTATTCAAAAGTTTAGTTTATTCAGACGTTAGAAGCAGCTACACTCTGTTAAGTCAAACGTTAACAGCAGCTACACTCTGTTTATTCAAACGTTAGCAGCTACACTCTTTTTATCCCAACCTTAGCAGCCGTTACACTTTGTTTAGTCAATCGTTAGCAGACACTAAACTCTAGACAAACATTAGTAGCCACTGCACTCATTTTAGCTATGCTTTAGTCAGTCAGTTATGTGCCATGTGTGATACACGATTAAGGGATCATGTATCTTTCTTTACATGACTGAGGGGGCAGATTTTTTCCGCAGTAGGTTGCCATTTCTCTCTGGATTCGACTAGTATTCGAACTCGACTCTCCGATTCGAAATCCAGTCGAATCCATTACGTACTATACCCTTGAGAAAGGTATGAATCATCTTCTTCTCCCTCCATCTGTGGGTAACTAGCAGGACAGACCAGGTTCAATAGCCTTGGATGGCAACTGGTCTACCGCAGAAAGCAACCACACTCTGTTGAGCCAAATGTTTAGTCACACATTAGCAGCCCTAAACTCTGTTTAGCCAAACGTTAGCAGCAGCTACACTTAATTTACTGAAACGTTTGCAACAGCTAAACTCTGTTGAGTCAAATGTTAGCAGCCACTACATTCTGTTCAGAGAAACGTTTGCAGCAGCTACACTGTTTAGTCAAACGTTAGCAACTACATTCTGTTCAGCCAAACGGTAGCAGCTGTTACACTGTATTTAGTCCAATGTTAGCAACAGCTACATTCTGTTGAGTGAGCCAAAATTTAGCAGCCGCTATATTCTGTTTATTCAAACCTTAACAGCTGCTACACTGTTTTGTCAAAAGTTAGCAGAAGCAGCAGCCATAATCTGGTTAGTCGGAAGTTAGCAACTATTACACCTCAATTTATTCAAACGTTAGCAGCAGCTACACTCTGTTGAGCTAAACGTTAGTAGCTTTTGACCCGAACGTTAGCAGTCGCAACACTCCGTTTAGACAAACCTCAGCAGCAGCTGCACATTTTTGTGAGATATTAGCAGCCGCTACACTCTGTTAATCAAACGTTAGCGGCAGCTACTCTCAAATTATTCAAATGTTAGCAACATCTACACTTTGTTTATTCAAAAGTTAGCAGCATCTCCACTCTGTTGAGCCATACAGCTACACTTAACTTATTTAAACGTTAGCTTCACTATACTCTGTTTATACAAATGTGCATGCGATAAATTAATTTCCATTTGTTTTTATACTTTCCGGGAAAATTTAATTTCTTTTTACAACAACATAATAGGTAAATAAATTAACATACAGTTTCAATTGTTGGTTGATCCATCAAAGAATTGGAAAATGCGTAAAAGAAATTCCAACTGACTAGATCTTTTCGGATAAACTCAAGCATGCCTTTTTTTATAACCTTTCTGATAAAACGTAATTACATCACGAATTCCTTCATATTTAAATAAATTTAATTTACATTTTCTTTTATATCCCTTCTGGTAAAATGTAATTACTTTCTGAAGACCCTTGTATGTTATATCGGAACAAAATCGGCCATGTGTATAGCGCTATTCTTGGTAGCAAGAGGTTCACTTAGTACTGCCTCCAGTTTCTATATTTTCTAAGCCTTTTATCTTTCCAGTGAAAAAACTCTACGAAAATCACAGCTATACTAACGCGTGAAGAGGCGTGATTTTAATCTGTCTTCTTATTGGTCAAGTCGTCAAAACGTTAATGTGTGCAACTTGTCGTTCGTTCAAAATATTTAGCGATTGTTAGGTAGTTTTACTCAGATCTGTGATAAAAGAGGCGGGTTTTAATTATTGTCGCATGATCTCTAAAGAAAGCAAGTAGTTACTACTAGTATAAAACCTAGTCAGGAAAAAATAATACAAATGTTAACCCTTTTAGTCCTGCGTTCCTGAACAGTTTTAACCCTTCTGCTTGAGATTCTGAGTCAAAATTCGCGAATAATTGGTATGTAATGCTTTATGGTAGATATAAAAATAATTAAATGTGTATACCCACCGTTCAACCGGGGGATGAGCATTTAGTCCTTTTTCTCTACCACCGTTCAACCGGTGGCTGGGCATTAAGCCATTTTTCTCTACGACCGGTAAAACGGTGATCAGGGCTCAAAGAGTAAAAGAAAGGACTGCTTCCGAAATAATGTGTAAGTTTTATGTAAACTTTGAGGATACAAATTAAGAAATTAATTAATAGAATAATATTTCGTGGCTGTAAAACACTACGTCAGATTTTATCATGCGACTCTATGTTTTCGTGATAAATCTGGTACCAACAAACGAAAGTTGGAAATGTTTTCCAGGTATATTTAAATGAAATAATAATATAAGTTTCCATTGGACATAAAGTGCGGGATCTGTTTTCTAGTTATTTTTTCTACTTTACTTTCTGGATTCTATGAGTGTTATTATTTTTCATCTTTTGGAAGATCGGAGAAAAATGTACTTAGACGAGGAAAATTAAATAAAACTATTCTTTACTGGCAGTTTTTAATCAAACTTATATTAACCCTTTAATCACTGCGTTCCTGAACAGTTTTAACCCTTCTGCCTGAGCTCCTGGGTCAAGTGTTTAGCCACCATTCAACCGGTGGCTGTGTATTAAGTCATTTTTTCTACCACTGTTCAACCGGTGGTTAGGCATTAAGTCATTTTTATTCTACCACTGTTCAACCGGTGGTTGGCTATTAAGTCATTTTTCTCTACCACTGTTCAACTGGTGGTTAGGCATTAAGTCACTTTTCTCTATCAATGGTAAAGCGGTGGTCAGAGCTCAAACTGTTAAGCAGGTTAGTTTTTGGCAAAAAAATATGGGTCAATTAGGAAAAAGCTGAAGACAATCAGGATTTTATCCAAGATAGCTTTCAACATGACAAAAGGAAAGGAATCTTCTTGCATCAAAAGATCATGAATCTGGAAAGAAAGGCTTTCTTTCCTCTTACTATACATTGTACTGCAGAAAGTGTAGGCTGGCCGAAAATAATTAAAAAAAAATTACTTACCCTACTGTCCATTAATCAGACGACTCAAACATTGTAGGGGGGTGGTTGAACACTTTAGGTGAAGAATTGTAACTGTGATGCATTTTCCTATTTTAAATGTAATATAAAACAAAAAAGAAAAACATGCGAATATAATCAGTTGTGGTTGTGAGACTGGAAGAATTATCTCCCCTAGTTTCCGAAGTGAGATAGGTCACTGCTTGTTGATGGATTGCTAACGAACCTACTGACATGCATATCTCCCTTTCCCTCTCTTTGCCTCCAAGAAACAATGCTAAGAATACTAGCAATTGCCATAACAAGGTAACAACAAAATCGGCAGAAAATTCAGAGGTTCAAAACCGGAATCGTTCTTTGGTAACAGAATACACACATTAAATGATTGCTTTTAATGTCATACAAAACCAGAACCACAGTTTGTTGATTGAATACTAATTAGTTTTGTTAATAAAATAAATTTTCAAAAACCTATAGAAAGTCGTCCATTAATGAAATGTCATAGAAAAAACAATTTGTCCATATTTCTGAGATGAGGTATTATGTACACTATTTACATTATTCGGACAATTGTCCTCATCTTTGTCGCCATATTTATTACAACGTTTCAGCCGTTGTATGCTCCGGCCTTCTTCAGGTGGTTGAAATATCGAACTGAACCCTTTATTTCGCTCACTGGGGTAGACTGTTCTAGTTCCACATGCCACGTCTAATAGATTTCAGTTATCTCCTGCTTAATTCCCCTCTCAAAGTTCTCCACCGCCTTAATCAAGGACACAGGGCACAGTGGATAAAGGCGTTAGTTAGAGCCAGTGACAAGGACCCAAAGATTGTGAGTTCAATACCCGGTTAAGACGGTGGAGAACTTGGAGAGGGGAATTAACAGGAGATAACTGATAACTGACATCTATTAAACATGGCACGTGGAACTAGAACAGTTTACCTCAGTGAGCGAAATAAAGGGTTCAGTTCGACATTCTAACCCTCTGAAAAAGGCCGTGATAAACATGGTGACAAAGATGAGGACAATAGTTCGAATAATATAAATAAACACCCATTTAGCTCTAATATCAATGAAGACTATTGAACCTTAAGATAAGTACATTGATGTGTGAATAATTATGCTGGCAATATTATATGCATAAAGGATTTTGGTCAAAACTGTAATGTTTTCAGCCATTTTAATAGTTCATGTTCTTTTTAGTTCACCCTCTTTTAGAAAAAATGAATGAAGGTGAAGAGAAAATAAAAAAGAAAATATGTAGAATACTGAATATATTTTATCCCATTTATAATATGGGTGGGGAATGTATTGACAAGTAACATTTCAAATATGAACGAAAGGTCTTCCATTTTTATTCCAGCCGAAAATACTTTTACATTCGAAATGAGGTACGTTGATGGAAAATAACGAATCCGGAGAAATGACCAAAAGTTATTGAAATGGAAGATAATGGAAATATTATTCTTCCGTTTTTTTATGTTTCACGTTTAAATGTCACAGAGGAAGAACATTTTTCTGTATGGCAAACAAAAAACACACACACACACACACACACACACATACATATATATATATATATATATATATATATATGCATCTATTATGCATTACTAATTAATTAAATATAGTTTATCTTTTAATGTTTTTATTATTAAAATAAATTTAACGGTATATTCACCCTGTACTCAAAGTTTCATGGAACTCAGATATTAGGTTTGTCTATCGATAGTTTCTCCGTCTAGTGAACAGGTGAAAAAGTGCTTGCTTCCTGTTTAGGATAGGGTTTCTGATTCCTTCTAAACTATTCTCATCTTTTACTCCTAGTTATCTATTGTAATCTAGTAATATATATATATATATATATATATATATATATATATATATATATATATATATATATATAATAATTATTATTATTATTTTTATTATTAAAGATAACAGACAATGGATGTCTATTATGTTTGATCATGAGCCGTTCTGATGTTCGAATTACTGGTGAAAATAAAGACAATTTTTAATTACTGGTGAAAATAAAGAAAAAAGTGTCCAACATTAGGATATTTTTATTAAGTTGGACCTAAACGTATATATATATATATATATATATATATGTATATAAATAAAAGAGTTAACCATATTTTTAAATCAATTTTAATATATATATATATATATATATATATATATATATATATATATATATATATATACACCATATGCGTTTAAAAAGAAATTATATATATATATATATATATATATATATATATATGTGACGTCACGCCTGGGTCGCTGCGCCAATCGTGACGCCTGCCTGGCCGCGCCCGCCATGCTACCCTGGTCACGGCGCCAATTGTGACGTTACCCCGTTTGTCTCCGCGCCGTAGACGTCCTATCCTGTCCTGTGACGACCACTGTGACTTGGTATTGCTCGCGACACCAAATGTGACGTTCTAACCTTTTGTTGATTCGGATGGGAATCTGGTTAGATTCGGTATCAGCCTTGTCGTTCCCAGCTCGCCTCCAACGTCTGGTTACCGAAGTAACTGCTTTGATTTCTAGTCTAACCTACCCACGTTGTGATTTGATCTTAGGTAGACGAAATCAATCAGTCGCCGGGCCGTAATGCAAGTCGAGTCCGAACAAGGGCAATACCGCACAAGTATATGTAAAAGAAAATAAAGTAACAACTCGAAAAGTTCAAATGTGTTAAAAAAGGAATAACAATATTTTATGTCTGGTTGCTGAATACAGGACTGATTCTTTCTCCCAAACCGCTAATATGGATTCGTGACACTTTGCGTTTATTAGGCGAGTCTTAATATCTTAGATTGTTCTTTTAACAAACTGGTTTTGGTGTATCTTCAGGTGATATTCGTAAAACTTGTTTTGATGGTGTGCGTCTAAGTCGTTCTTCAAAAATAAATTGTTCTTGGTTAGAAGGTGAGGTCGTGATTGCGTGGATCTTTCAGTCAGGTTCCTGCGAGGCGGGTCTCAGAGCTCACAGCTCAATTCTTGCCTGTCTTTCTAACCCCAACTAACTCAACTGCCGTCTACTCGTTGCGACTCTGCTTATATGGACGCCGACCAAAACCGGGGTGGGCCTGTCGGGGTTTGAGGTTCCTTGATAATTCTAAATCCGCATCAAGGATTTCCTTTGTTTTCGGTTATGAAAATTTATTAATTTCCATTTTTGGAAGTCCTTATTTCTAATTTAAGGGAATCGTCCTCCCAAATTCTTCCTTTCTCATATTGGTATCTCATACCAATCCCTTCAGGGGCGTCAACAGGCCTCCCTTCCTTCTTCACATGATTACCTTCGACTACCGCTCACGCCATCATTCAGCCAATGGACGCCCAGCAGCGTGGGTATGGCTAGACTGGCCTCGGTTTAAAAAATCTCGCTCAAAGAAAAAAAAATTATCTTCTTTTTTTTTCTTTTTCTTTCTTTTCGTTCTTTTCTTCTTCCCGACAACAAATCCTTACGACTCTTATCTTAATCGAACGCCGTCTGGAGTTCGTCAATCGAGATTTTCGCCAGCATCAAGTGGGTGGTCATCTGGCGACTTTGCACCCCGGTGCCAATAATTCGTTCCGATAAAATAAATTTTAATGGCCAGCTCCGACACAAAACAGGTGCTCTTCTCAAATGACATTTCCGCAGATAGTTAAAGGTTTAATCTTTCCCTCCTTGTACTCTGCAGGTGGTCCAGCTGACACCCTTCTCGGTCAGTGCATGACCTAATTAATATTATCTCTTAGCACTCTGTCCTGTAGTCCACTTGTCCAATTTGAAACTTTCATTATTACCATGGGCAGATGGCTATATCTTATTCGCCGCCCCGTAACATAAATCAAATTAAATCCGGTATCTTACTTTCTTCGCTAATGAAAATAAAATCTTTACCACTTTTCTTTGTTAGAAAAAAATAACATCGCTCAGTGTCTTTTTGTGATAGCTTCTTATCACCTAATTTAATTGTCGCCTCTCTTTTTTCACACAACCTTAAATAGTGTCACACACACACACACATATATATATATATATATATATATATATATATATATATATATATATATACCATATACGTTTAAAAGAAATTTATATATATATATATATATATATATATATATATATATATATATAACATTATTTACCCTCAAATCTAATGCTGCGTTGGTAAAAAATATTTGTATATATATATATATATATATATATATATATATATATATATATATATATATAGACGTCTTACAACACACACTCAGATTTACCCGACACTATTAGGAACATACTAGTAGAAAACACAAATATATTAACTGCATCCACTTGCAAAAAAAAGACTAAAAATAATGGAAGCTCTAATGATAAAAAGAAAAAGCCAACTCTTAACAATATTAACTGAATGAACAAAGCCACAATGTGCTAACCGTATTCGGAAACTAAAAACATCACTACCACACACTGAACATACACAGAACACACACACTCTACTAAGCTGATATTGAATCATCTTGATAATGGCTAAAGATATAGCCGAAAGCGCTCGGAAACACAGAACATTCGGACAGTTCTTACACACTCTTTGTCCAGAAAAGAAAGCTCTTGTCAGAACACAAGAAAAATTAAATAAAAAAGCTCAACCGTAGTACCTTGTCTGTCGTTTTTAATGAAACATGCATAAAGGAAGGATTGCTGCCTAAATATAAAAATATATATATATATATATATATATATATATATATAGTAATGATACAATATGGTAATCCGTATGGAATTTCCAAGAGGATATAGATCCAGGGAGAGCTGTATGTCAAAAGACAGAGTAAAATTATTATTAATTAAAGAATATGAAACACTTAAACTCCCATAGGTAATAATTTTTATTTCACGAAAACTCTAAAAAAGCAGCTTTCAATCTTTAAGACCTACAATCAAAAAGGCTTTTTTCTCCTTCGTTTTAATGTCGTTACTTACCTTATTTTATGATTTTCTTCTTTCGTTAGTTTTTACTGTTTTTTTTTTCTCTCCTTTTCATTTTTCTAGCCTGCTTCTTCCTTCTTTTCTTCCTTCTTTCAGTGTATTTTCTGTCTCATTTCTTTATTTTCTTTCTGTCAGTACATTTAGCTTTCCTTCCCTTCTTTTTTTCTTTCTTTTCTTTTTCTTTCAATGTATTTATCTTTCTTTTCCATTCTTTCTTATTTCTTTCTTTCATTATCTTTCCTTCCCTTTCTTTCTTTCTTTCTTTCTTTCTTTCTTTCTTTCAGAGTACTCAACTTTCTTTCTTTCTGTCTTTATTTATCTTTCCATTTCTTCTTTCTTTCAATGTATTTATCTTTCCCTTTCGTTCTTTCTTTTTTTTTCTTTCTTTCTGTGTACTCATCTTTCTTTCTTTCTTTCTTTTTTCCTTCTTTCTTTCTTTCTTTCTTTCTTTCAGAATACTCATCTTTCTTTCTTTCTGTCTTCACTTATCTTTCCTTTTCTTTCTTTCTTTCATTCTCTCTTTCTTTCTTTCAAACTATTTATCTTTCCCTTTCTTTCTTTCTTTCTTTCTTTCTTTCTTTCAATATATTTATCTTCCCTTTCAATGTTCGTTTGTTTCTTTCTTTCTTTTTTTTAATTTTTTCTCTCTTTCTCATTATCATCTTACTATTCTCACATCTCAATATATTTATGATTATCATTTCTTTGTATCTTTTTTCCTTACTTGTTTCTTTGTTTTTCATCTTCCTTTTGCTTTTCTCCGCATTTTCTTTTGTGTTTCATTGTTTCTTTCTTTCGTTCCACTTGCATTTTTCTTCTTTTTTTATTTCACATTTTTCTTTTATCATTCCTTGTTTCCTCATCATTTTCTTTTTTCCCTTTCTTCTTTCTTCCCAATTTCTTCCTTATAACTTTTCTTCTTTTACTCTTTTTTTGTTCCGTTTTCCTAATTATCTTCATTCTTTCTAATCTCTCAAATGACCGTTCACAGATTAATGGCCGCCTTGCAGTTCACTTTTCCTTCAAACGACTTTAATGAAGACTGCGGCTTCGGCAGAATCGATTGCAAAAACAGAAGGCAAAATCAAAAATCATTCTGTCCAAAGCCAATGCAAGGAGGAACCATATTTTGCTACAACCGCTTTCCGTGTGAACACAAGAAAATATTAAATAAAATTTGTATAAAAAAAAGAGTCAACTTTGAAATGTTAAGCGTTCATCTGATCATACGAAACATGTATTTTTGCCGTAGCTGTCAAAAAAAAAGGGACTAAAACATGATTTAATGAAGTGAATCTTCGAGAAATAATCGAGGGTCAGTTCAAGAAAGGGCAACTGAACGATTAATTCTTTTTGGTATTCCCTGTTCTTTAACGAATAATAATAATAATAATAATAATAATAATAACGATGTCTTCAAGGAAACACAGAACGAGCGAGATCTCGTCTGACATGACCTGGAAATGAAACTCTCTGACCGCTGACATTCGATTCTAATTGATTAAAATTTGGTTCAATGTCTTCAGTGAGTTGGCTTAAATTCATCTGTCTTGGAGTGTTGACAAGGCAGTGAAAAAAAAATAGACATTATAACTAAAATCCATTTTGTTTGTTTTTACTTTTAATTTGAAGCTTAGTGGTAAAGCACAGAACAAGAAAGCCTTTCCCTGAAAGTAATTACAAAAGAGAATCTAATTAAAAACATCTCTTCCTTTTCGTGATGACATAAAATAGGCAGTCGCTTACTAAATAGTCTTCTCATTCATACCGCAGGACGGATGTTGATGCTTGATTTTATCAGATTAATTTAATCGGCATAGAGACACGATTCTAAGAGAACTAGAAGTCCTAACAAGATTTACTATCGACGGGCATAAGCTTTGAAAAATAAGATACACAAATGACATTAAGCTGATGAGGGACTCAGATGGAAAACGACAAAATCTATGCATTGTAGAAATCAGAATGCAGTATGAGTATAGATTTGTGATAGGCTTTGGTATAATTAGTGTTTCGGCTGCATCTGAAAGTTAGTCAATTATGTGCCATGCGTGATACACGTTTAGGCGATCATGTATCTTTCGATACATGATTGACAAGGCAGATTTTTTCACGCAGTAGGTTGCCTGTTCTTTCTGCAGTAGACCAATCCAAGGCTATAGATATAGAACCCGATATGTCCTAATATTTACCCAAAAATGGCGAGATGAAGAGGATTCATACCTTTCTCAAGGGTATTAGCACGTAAAGGATTCGACTGGAATTCGAACTTGATCCTCCGATTCCTCAATCCGAGCCGCTATCCATTACTCCGCCGTACATCTGAAAGAGTAGCTATTTTGATTGGGGATTCCATGTTAATCAAAATTATTTTAAAAATTAGATCCTAAAAGTTGCAGGCAGGGGAATTTAAAATTGAGCAGCGGCTTTCATTTCAAAGTAGATCCCAACCAAATTGACAACTACTGCCTAATTCTAACTTTCCATTTCAAGACCAGTTACATTTTGAAATATTTGCCACCATAGAGACATTCTAGTATAGACACAATGCCGAAAGACTCTAGCTAATCTATCGCTATTTCCACGGAAAATGTTTTCACGAGCTATCATTTTCTACTTTTATCTGTACAGGCATTTAAAGTTAAGACTCGTCTGCTACTTACATCGGGGTTACTCATGCTCATTCCCTTCATATACCATTGGCAAAGAAAAGGACAATTCGAACAATTTTTTTTCCAGAGAGCCGCTTCTTACCGTAAAAAAAAAAAAAACTCGCGTGGGGATGCTTCCTTGAATACTACAATCTTCAAGTCTAGAGTCAACTATTACACGTTGTGCGTAACCTCAAAATCTGAACTGAGCCGTTTCTATTCCTCCGTCCATAAAAGAATCTCAGTTAGTAACATAATACCGCTAGACCCTCCATGGCTTTGTATTCAGTGAGTACTTTTAAAAAAAAGAAAACAGGCGATGAATTATGAAAGTGCATCAAAAAAGTGTAAAACGCCTTCCAGAAACTAAGCAATGTATTAAGAGATAAGAAAATGGCGTTAGAAATAAAAATAGTCTGAACTGCTATGTAATATCTGATCTCCTCTATGGCAGTGACAGCTGATAATCTAATCATGCCTTTCATAAACTAAGCAAAGTATTAAGAGATAAGAAAATGTCGTTAGAAATAAAAATAGTTCTGAACTGCTATGTAATATCTGGTCTCCTCTATGGCAGTGAAAGCTGATAATCTAATCATGCCTTTCATAAACTAAGCAATGTATTAAGAGATAGGAAAATGTCGTTAGAAATAAAAATAGTTCTGAACTGCTATGTAATATCTGATCTCCCCTATGGCAGTGACAGCTGATAATCTAATCGTGCCTTTCATGAACTAAGCAAAGTATTAAGAGATAGGAAACTGTCGTTAGAAACAAAAAAAGAGTGATGAATCCTTACGTAATATCTGAACTCCTATATGGAAGTGACTGCTGGACAATCTCATCATGCCTAAGCAAAGTATTAAGAGATAGGTAAATTTTGTGAAGAATAACGAAAAGATTGCTGAACTGCTATGTAATATCTAATCTATTATATGGCAGTAACTAAGCAAGGTATTAAGAGATAAGAAAATATCAATAAGAACAAAGAAAAGATTGTTGTACTTCTATGTCATGCATAATTTCCAATGTGACAGTTAATGCTGCACACTCTGAACATGCCTTTCATAAACTAAGCAAAGTATTAAGAGAGAGGAGAATATCGTTAGAAACAAAAAACATAGGGCTGAACTGCTATATAATGTCTATCCTCTTGAATTGCAGGGAATGTTGGGCAATTTCTTTACCGATGAAGACATGATCCATTCACACAGAAAATGTGAACACCATGAACAAAAAATGTGAGCAGCAAGCAATTTCTAAAGAAAATGGGTACAAGAAAAACAATCAGTAAGTGCCAGTTAAAATTTATTAGACACGAGGAAGAACGACACGGAAAATATAATACTCACATGACCTGCTGAAGGAAGAAGAGATATAAGAAAAAAATTACGTGAATGAATGGTAGAGTGTTGACAAGAAGAGATGATAAACTTTCAAAATTTTGAAGTTGTAGAGTTGGGCTTGATTAACCTAATGCTGAAGATTGGATCCAATACAAAATCAGCAAATATACACTTTTGTGCAAATCAACTGAAGCAAAACAAGTAATTCCGTTTTTATTTGCTTTTTTTTTTTCGTATTTTTCCAATGAAATATGACCCAGTGTGAATGTTAGTACTTCGTATGTCTATTCCACGAAGTCGTTCCTTGCAGATTGACCACAAATTCTCAATTGGATCTAAATCAGGAGAGTTTCCGGGCCAGTCTATAGTACTTTGAATTGCACAACGGTAGGTCTTGACAGTGTGTTTGTGCAGCGTTACAATTTTCGTACGCTTCCTGGGAGTAACGTCAATCGCAGACAATGACCGTATGACATCTAATCGCCAGTCGAGACAATAGTGTCTGAGCGTGATGCAATAACGGATGACGCAATATTTTTCAAGGCTAAACAAATTTTATCATCGACCCCAGAAATAGATTCATATTACTGCACACCACTGCAAATGGACTAGTCTGAGGAAAAATAGAAATCGATTACACCCTGTCACTTCAGTGGCTCTAAAACTGACCGTATAGTAAAAGAAATGAAACTTAAGAGGTTGCTTCAATTAATTTGCACAAGGGTGTACATATCGATTTCTCTATGATGTCTTAACAAATTAACAATACGGTTTAATTTTGCTTTTTTAATACGATGTCCTTATGATTTTAGAACATAAGTCATAATGGTTCTCCACTGCTTTTTCTTTTTTTATTACTGTACCTTTAGGAAATAAGTTACTACTTCATAAAGTAGTTGTCGATTTGTTGGGGTCAGCTTTGAAATGAAAGTCAGTACTCAATTTTCAATTCCTTTGCTTGCAACTTTTGCAAGTTAATTTTTAAAATAATTTTGATTGACATGGAATCCCCAATCAGTTCAAAATAGCTGCGCTTTCAAATGCAACCGAAACACTAATTAACAATAATAATAATAATAATAATAAGAAGAAGAAGAAGAAGAAGAAGAAGAAAAGAAGAAGAAGAAGAAGAAGAGACAACCAACCAATTTTAGCAACGTAAATTCCTTATTCCTATTTCCTATTGGTAGCTTTGAAGGAAAATTGAGAAGCGCAAAGCAAATATAGTTTAAATTTTAATACTCGTAATTCTTTTGATACTAGTAATTTTTTGGACTACTTTTAAACTAAGTTCGACTAAATTGGAAAGTCAATTCAAAATTAAGTCTCTTTAGATTTAAAATGCAATCTCGTTCGTTATTTTATCATCCATTCGTGTAGACATTCAGTAACTCGTTAACAAAAGTGGCTTTTAAACTGATGATCAGTTTTTGTTTCATATTGAAGTCATAAATTGTTCCAGCCATTTATGACAATAGTAGGAAGGTTTACTGAAAATGTTCTCGGCTCCAATCACTTCCTAAAATTTGATTAAATATTAAAACGCCAAAATATTTCACTTCCTTCTCAGTAGATTCCAATTTTTTCAACTCGATGGTTACCATATTGGGCGAATGTCTGAACGTCCATCACTACTAAAAGATGACTTTTTGCTATGTTAAAATCTTTCAATACAAGACCCAAGAGACACTCAAGTTAGATGATTACTGAATTAGGTTGTTGTATGGGCAGAAAGGAAGTGTTTTTAATTTTATTTTTCTAACCTTTTTTTTTTAACCTTTTGTTACTGGCAAATCACTTCCAATTCTAGGTACAGACACCCCACAACCTGTTACCTTCTATCACTCTTCATATACTAGAATGTCAGTTAAACCTCGCAGGGTCTAAATATTCCGTGGGCCGCAGACTGACTCTCAAAATAAGAGATCTGAATGCCAATTCTTTCATATAACATATGACTGTTTATTTTTATAAAGTTCTTTCCGAGGTAAGTATCTGCCATTTTTAATTCTTGTTTGATAGGTCATTTTTTTTCTTTCCTTTTCTAACTGATGTCGTCCATTGTATTTGAGCGTTTAAACCTGAGGTAAATTTCGCGTTGGAATCGTTCATGATTTTGACTACAATTAATCTTAATATTTATTTGTTTTTGTCTAGTATTTTTTTTTTTTTAGCTCCGCTACTATGATTCAAGAGACAGACACCCAAACTCCCTGTTTCCATCTCTCCTTCTTAATGTCAGTTAAGCATGGCATGGTCTAAAATTCCACGGGCCTCCGGTCAGCTTTCTAAATATAAGTTACCAGAATGTCTATTCTCTCTTATAACTTAACTGGAAGTCCACCCAGTACTGTTTGTCTTCTTGTAAAGTTGTTTTTCCAGATCTAGTCCTCTGCCATTTTAACTCCTTGTTTGATTTAAAATTAAGTTAAAACTTAGTGCCTGTAATGGGATTAGTTTAGCTAAAAGGTAATTAGCATAAAGAGAGCTATAACGATAGCTCACGGGCAACTTGGAGTCAGTGTACTAAGGATAACTATATCTATTAAGTTTAATCATCATAACAAAATGGCATCACCTGACGGAGCTCTGTTGAATATAGAAAATAACCTGAAAATGTATAGATTTGGATAAAATGCTTTGAGGCATGTGCCAGAATAAAGAAGTTACGAGATGACCAAACACCTGAAAAACAGAAAGAAATCATGGATCTATTTTTGACCACTATGTGATGCAAAGCCATTAGGCAGATTTCGTTAATGACTTACTCGGTTGAAATTGAAAACTTGATATTTAAAGAAGTCAAAGAAATAATATTGAGAAATATTCAACCAAACAAAAGATTGATCATAGCTGAACAAACAAAATTCTTAACATTGGAACAAGAATTTGGGGAGCCTATAAGGAAATATCTTAGAAGGTTAATAAACACAGAGGAAGAATTAATTCAAATCTGTTTGGTAGAAGGACTGTACAACATCTCTTAGAGTAAAGATGTTAGAGCAGTTACAAACTAAATGATTTTAGAAGCTTGTATTGACTTCACACAAAAAGAGGGGTTAATTGAAAAGTTTAATACAAATAAAAACCAACCTCAGCTTATGGACACATATGCGATAAAAAGAACAAAGATAAAATGCAGATATTGCAATTATAAACATAAATCAAAGAGAGAGAAATGTTCAGCATTGGGATAGACATGTAATAAGTGTAAAAAGAAAAATCACTTTCAAGTCATATGTAGATCGCGTGATACTAATGTAAAAACTGTCGAAATAATACATGACTGTGTAAAAAAAAAAGCAAACAAACGTCTTTTCGATAGAAAGAAGAAACAAAAATAACAGCTTCATGGATATTAAATTAAACAGTGCAGACTTAAAAATGCAAGTTGACACTGGAAGCGAAGTGACCCTAATTCCGAAGAACTTTAGGGAACAATTATCGGAACCAAATTTAAGAAATGGTTTGTAAGATTCAGACAGTTTGATGTAAAGTGTATAAAAATATTAGGGCCCTTTCAAGGATCCTTTAAAAAAAAAACGAGATTTAAAACCGTCATCATTATGGCCGTAGTCTGTGTACAAAGGCACGGTTAAGTCATGAACTGATTTCATAAATATTAATAGCACATGTTTACTTCATGCTATAAATACGGGAAGTCTCAAAATTGGTACATTAAAAAACTATAAAGCGAACCTTCATTTACAAAGAAATATCAATACATTGTATTTTGAAAGCCATAGGTTTCCCATTTCTATAAAGCCAATTGTAGTTGATAAACTCCGAAAAATAGTGGAAGAAAGTATTCTTCAGTATGCAGAACCTGGAGGCAGCAAATGGGTATCGCCTATTGTGGTTTTAAGAAAACCTGATGGTGATTTTAGAATTTGAAGAGATTACAAAGTAGACGTAAATAATAAGACTCGTTCGGCTTTCTACCCTATTCCAAACATAGAAAACATTATATTCTCTGGAAGGAATGAAGTATTTTTACGAAAATTGATTTTAAAAATATGTATCACCAAATTCATAGGAAATCACAACAATAAACTCCACCATAGGCTTACTTTGACGGTCCCACTTACAATTTGGAATTAAGACAGCCAGCTTGATTTTTCAAAAAGCTATGGAAAATTTATTAGCAGGTAGAGTAGAAAACATGATAATTTATCAGGATGATATATGTTTAGGTGTGGTCACTGAAAAAGAACTGAAACGAAAAACTAAATTTGTAATGGATAAGTTGAGGAAGGCAAGGATAACGTAAACAAATATAAGTGTATATTTATTTGCAAAGAATTAACATTCTTCGGTTACCAAATTTCAGAAAGCAGCACTTCGCCGGATCTGATGTTAATACAAAAAAATATTGAATTTGTCTTCTCCAGTATCTGTCTATATTTCTGAGATGCGGTATTATGTACACTATTTACATTATTCGGTCTATTGTCCTCATCTTTGTCGCCATATTTGTCACAACGTTTCGGCCGTTCAGATTCTGTCTATATTTCCGAGATGAGGTATTATGTACACTATTTACATTATTCCGACTATTGTTCTCATCTTTGTCGTCATATTTGTTACAACGTTTCAGCCCTTCAGTATCCGTCTATATTTTTGAGATGAGGTATTATGTACACTATTTACATTATTCCGACTATTGTTCTCATCTTTGTCGCCATATTTATTAAAACGTTACGGCCGTTCAGTATCTGTCTATATTTCTGAGATAAGGTATTATGTACATTATTTACATTATTCGCATTATTGTCCTCATCTTTGTCGCCATATTTATTACGTTTCGGCCTTTGTACGCCCCGGCCTTCTTCAGGTTGTTTGAATGTCGAACTAAACCCTTTATTTCGCTCACTTGTGAAAGGATACAACACGGCATTAATAAGCAAGTAAAAATATTGTTGCCCATGCAGACCAGTTAAGAGCCAAAATTACAAGGAAGTACAAAGTGAAGCTAGTTTGTATGACTATGCAGATGAACAAGAAAGCAGGGCAGAGGAATCAATGGACAATCAAAGTTCTTCGGACATGCTTCTCTTGTAAAACTCTTCTTTACCTCTATCCCTGTGTTCTGTCGTAACCATGGAGCTTTGCCCTCTTGGTAAATCTGCATTATACTGTAGTGTCTGTAAACTTTTCTTTCCGCTCTCCCACCAGCCAAGAACCTCCTACCAACAGAATATCTTTCTGTTATCAAAGAGCGGATTGGGACTCGTTCTGTGATTTCCCTTGTGACATACCCTGGAATGAAGTTTTTAATCATCCAGTTAAAAAATGCACGCCTTAAGTGTCCACCTGTGTGAAATTCGGCATCGATGCTTTCATTTCAGCAAGCAAGTTAAACCACGTTCATCTCCTTGGTTCTCACCTAAATGCTCGGAATCACTTCCCGCGGTTGTAGCAGGGCGACATGTCTGATTTCAACAGACGTCTCTTTATCTCTGCCCGTAATGATTGCAAGCGTGTCCTCAAAGATAAGAAGTGCTGATAGAATAAAACAACCTATAGCACCACGCAAGTTCGGTTCTAGAGATTATTAGCGGTTCGGCAAGAGTGTGCTGATCACCAGCAAATAAATACTCAATACCGCCTCTATTGTTGAATAGAGGCGGTATTGAGTATTTGCTGGTGATACAGTTCAAAGTCCTGATATTTACAGCAGATAAGATTGAATGCATTGCTCTGAAATGCTCTTCCAACTCAACACTCGTCTCATCTGGATTACCTGCACCTGATTTCCCCACTAGGGCAGGGGTCTTAATGAATGCTATGCTCATAACCCCGTCACTGGTCTCAGACATCATTTCTAAATTAGACTCCCGTAAGGCAAGTGCAGTCGACGGTATCACAGTCATAACCCCAAAGAAATGTATTCCCGAACACATTCTACAACTATTCCTGCTACTTCCTGCTTTTCAGCTTGTTGGATGTCCTCCTCTGTAGATCCTGTTTTTAAGAAATCTAGAGAAAATTCTGACACCTTTAACTATCGGCCTATTTGTCTCATACCGCATTTCGGTAAAATAATCAAGTGTTTAATTAATGCTGAAGTTGCTAAGTATTTTACCTCTCACGACATACACTCTGACAAACAATATGGCTCCCGTTTTGCCGGGTCTACCGCTGCTGTGCTAACAGTCATCACTGAATATGTATATCGAGCTCTTGATAATAACACCGAAACACGGGCTGTGGCTCTAAATATCTCGAAGGCGTTTGACAAGGTTTGGCAAGCTGGTCTTTTACGTAAGCTCCAGGGCTACGGTTTTACTAGAAGATTATTTGATTTAATACAATCGTTCCTATCAAAACGTGAATTGAAGTTCATTTTGAACGGATTCGCTTCCAGATCCTTCCACGCAAATGCGGCTGAGACCAAAGCTCTATCCTGGGTCCTATGCTGTTTCTGATCTTCATCAATGATCTTCCTAATGTCATCAGTGCCAACGGAGTCATTTATACTGATGACACTATAATTTACTCAGAGCTGACAAAGCAAACCAGGACGCTGCTCTTAAAAGTGACCTGCAATATGTGGTTAACTGGGGCAGGAAATGGTTCAGCATGGCTAATGCCACTCTAAAAGAGAGCCTTCTTGGCCTCAAGTTTTCAACCGACTTGAAGCGAAATGGCTACATCGAATCAATAGCCGCATTTACTGCAAGGAAATTTCGATCACTGTGCCGTGCCAGAAGGTTTTTCTCGTAAAAGTCCCTCTTGCACATTATGCAAATCAACCATTTGTCTGTGAATTGAATATTGTTGCCATATCTGGTCTGGTGCTCCTGTACTTATCTGAAGGTTCTTGAAAAATCCAAAGAAGGATCTGCAATGTAATTGATCCGGAAACGGCATATGTCACTTCCTCACCGACCTTAGGTTGCTTTCCTCTGTCTTTTCTACAAATATTTTCATGTGACGGCTTTGAGGAACTTTTTCCCAAGGTGCCCAGATTCCATGAATTTAAGCGTGCTACTAAATTGGCATCTGGTTCCCGCACTTTTTCTTTTGAATTAGTTAAATGTAACCACCACTTCTACTCCAATATCTTTTTTCTTCTACTCCTCGCCTGTGGAACTCCCGTTTATTTGCTTCCATGATAGCTACAATCTTCAAAAATTTAAATAAAATGTCAATCACCATCTTCTCTCTCCTTGAACCCTGTTCAACTTTTATCCTTTCCCTATGCTCAGTCTTTTCTTGCACCTTCACTGAACGTAACCCCCCCTGCACACTAGAGACATTCCCGCCTTGTTTGGTGTGAAATGATAAAAAAAGTAAGAAGTAAATATGGAGACATGTAAAATAGATAATGGTTGACCTTAAACTTGAAGCATGGCTATCTCGGACGTTGTATGAGAAAAAAGTCAATAGAAAAGTTCGTAGCGATGCTAATTTTCATGGTGATATCAGCCGTTTCCTTATAAGGAAACATTTAGCATTCATGGACAGAACAGCAATTACTACCTTCGGTTGAAATTTATAAAATATGTATCTTAAAACAATTTTTCAGGAGAATACGTTTCTCAAGTCTAATAGCTTTTATCGCTCTTTCCAGTATTGATTGGGGGGGGGGCTTCCTAACCTTTTATTTGTAGTGATGTGGTATGTCAAATTTTTGATTATGTTATTATTTTCTCTTTGAGTTACATGTTCTATCCATTTTATTCGTTACTTCTGTTGATAGTCCTTAATTAATGTGCTTTCTGTTATTAGGTGAACTTCTTTCGATTCTGTAGAGATAGTCCACGATGTTCAAACCCCCTCTTGCTTTACTTACTCAAAATGATTTTAATCATCCATCTAAGAAAGCAGTTTTGTACAGCTGACAGTTCGGATAACTCGGAATGGGTCTGGCGTCATGCATGGCATCCATATGGAAGTCTCGATTGACGAGGTTATTTAAGAACATGACTCGAGTTTTCAGCTTGACGTTTTGATTTTTCTAGCAATTGGCGGGGTTCTGCAAAAATGTGCCTACCCTACATGCAAGCCACCAATCTGCTACTGGGTGGCATTCCACTAGCGTTTAGATCTGGTGGCCCCCTCTGTCGGACCCCGCTTGTTTGTTCGTCTCGGCAATGTCACTACTGGCGGAACGCTAGAGGCTCACCGTCGTCCGCCGGTGACTGCCACCAGAGGGTCACATCTCCCAATAGCGGAAACGATCTGTTAAAATAAAGAAAACATGAACTATTAGCACACTGGTTATAATACGTGAAAAAAGAGACCGCAAACAATGCCAATGAATGGCACAATGTATAGGGTCAGCAGATAACTATTAATTTCTACAACTGAACATAAATAGCTATTAATTAAAAAAATAGTAATTAATCTATAATATTATCCATAACTACATGTCATTTTTGATAAGTTAAAAAAATAACCATACGTAAAAATGCGTATATTGTCGAAAAATTCTTTTTCCACGATGTAGTTATCTGTGCTATGTTATAACGCTTATTACATAAACAATAATAATGCTGAATATTTTTTCAAACATTAAAGTATATTTAATCACATCTCCTTAATAGATGTCGCGATCTGTTAGTATACATACTTCGTTCTTTCCAAGTGCGAAACATTATCCATAGTTTTAATTTTTCCTTCCGCTTGTGCTGTTAGGCGTCACAGGTAGACACAGTCGTCTGTCAGCATTCGAATGGCCTGAAAGAGAGATATCCCGTGAGTTCTGAAAGTGTCTACCACTGAGTCGCTCTAGCGTCCTCTTAGTCTGCCTCTTGCTCTCGAGCCAGAGTACATGGGGGTGCATGCTCGTAGTTCTGGTTGTTTGGCATACGGATGAGGTCTCCGAAACACTTGATCCTCTGTCGTTCGATATGTTGTATGATTGGTATTGCTCCTAACATATCTCTTATTGTCTCATGATCTTGTCGCGCCTGGTCTTGTTCACTGCTTTCCTCAGGCATTTCATTTCACAAGTGATCAGTTTCCTCTCAAGGGTTTTTTGTTAGAGGCCATGTTTGGCATTGGTATGTTAGCGTTGGTAGGAAAATGGCGTTTGTAAGATTTGCCTTGGTACTCATGGCAATGCTAGGATGTTTTAGAATAGAAGCAATGGGACCCAGCTAAAGCAAACCAGTGGATTCAAATATATGTAGACAACATATTTACTCAAAACAAAAAACTAGACAGAGTAATAGAGGCCAGGTCTCAGAAAGCCAACGCAGTCAGTCACCAACTTGTTCCTCTTCTAAAACTGTTGTAATGGAATGCCCCACACTATCGCATATGTGGACTGGCTATATCGGTAGATATATATATAGTGAGCAGAGGATATACCGAGGACTTGCTTGGGAAATTAGTTGGAGATTCGTCTCCAGCTGCGCAGGTCTCTCTCAGCCTTCGGGCAGAGAGGAGCTCAGACGGGGTTTGTACCCAAAGAACAGAGTCTCGTATGGGGTGGTAGACAGTTATCCGACCCCGTGTATACGGGGTCTACGGGGAATTTTTGCCGGAGCTTACGGGCTCGGATAACCCACGTTAAATTCGGCCTTATATCACAACTGACTGCGTGGGACGATTGGTTGATAACCTTACTTCGGGAATTACTCGCTTGCTAACCGATTTCCTGTTTTACAGTAGTTTATTCTCTTTTACAATAAACCTCTATTTCTTTCAGCTACGCCGATGTTGCTGTTCCTTTCTCTCGAGTACCACCTTTGACTGTTTGTAACTTTCTTTAAGGATACTGTTATGGAGTCCTCCCCTTTTTCATATCAGTGGACTCGACCAGAGTGTTACTTGGACTGCAGCCATTAAATACCCAGAGTCAGTTAGAATATACAGAGAGTGATAGTGAGTAGAGATTGTGA
Organism: Acanthosepion pharaonis; assembly: GCA_903632075.3. Classification (NCBI taxonomy): domain Eukaryota; kingdom Metazoa; phylum Mollusca; class Cephalopoda; order Sepiida; family Sepiidae; genus Acanthosepion; species Acanthosepion pharaonis. Next base: position 1,122,744 of record CAHIKZ030000768.1, read on the forward strand.
TTGTGATTAAGTTGGAGGTCGAGTAATAGTGTGAGGTAACCGCTTGTAGAAGTCAGTTACAAGCACGTAGACTCTAAGGAAGTCCTACTTCGAGACTATATCTATATATATTATTATTACGACTAACCGTGTTCCTGGGTTTACTAAGAGTATTACTTATTGTATTATTGTGTAAATACATTTAATTTCTTATCCTTAATTCTTGTGTTTGTCATTCTTTGGAGACCGAATTTCATCTCGGAATCCACAACAGATACAACAAAAACATTATCCAGACACAACTATAACCCTTTACGAAGTGATCAGTCTGCCACACTAGCACCGATTGTTTCATTACCATCAGCTTCATGGATACTTGTTTTCGCTGAAATTTAACTCCAAGGTAAACCTGAAAAATCAACTTCTATTCGTCTATATGCTTTTTTATACCAGGACGTAGACGTCAATGTCTCTCCACAATTTACTTATCTCCTTACTACCACGCAAATTATCCGCTGTTTCCTTCTGTCTCAGTCACCTTCACTGTGTGCAGTGAGTGTTAAATTCACCAAGCCTTCATTCCTTATTAATTTTCAACTAGTTTTTTTTCTGGTCCTAATATCAAGTGTCCCTTACGCTATTATTTTCTTTAAATCTTATTTATACGCATATTATTCTCATCATCCTTTTGTAGAACGATGTGTTACTTCGAGTTTTCTCTTCATCTGTGAACTAATTGAAAAATTCTCCAATATTACGTCATTCATCGACTGATTTTGCATAGCAGTTCAGTACTCTCTTCTTTGTTTCTAATGAAATGTCTCTGTTTCGTAATACTTTTTTAGTTTTGAGAAGGGATGAGTTTAGGGAAGGGGTTTCATATTTAGTTTTGGGAAAGCATACCACATTTCTTTGTCACACCCAGGACCTTCTCACTCCTTTGAAGGAACCCCATCCTGATTAGCCATATCTTCAAGACGTAATCATCGCGGTTGATCAATTGCGGTTTGGTGAGGCTATTTAACCCATAGTTGGGGTGCATGGCCATTGAGCCTGAGGAGTTTTTGTTCTTCTGTTATTCCAGTTACCTTTCTCATCAGAAGAGGGTCTTGTGGAGAAGCCGGTCTAGTTGCCGACCATTTTTCCTTAGATATTAAATCGTTAAATCTGTGTCTTCTTAATTTTGAAGTCTCCAATTCATAGCTCGAATCTTGGGCCGTTCCTCTAACTAACGAATATACTGTCTTCTTACAATTCATAGATAGTCTTTTATTCCCGCTTTCCTTTACTCTTTTGTTTAGAACCCCTGGCCGTTTTATTTCTGTGCCAGGCATCAAACGCTATCACGTTTTCTCTTCAAAGACGATTTTTACTAATATGGAAAACATGTCGATTTTGCACCAAGATTTCGTAAAAGATGACCATAAAGAATTTATTATACGTGAAAGACAGTTCTAAGATTTCCCTAATACTGTGGAAATAATGCCATTAAGAACACATGAATATATGAAACATTTTTCAAGATTATTGTACTGTTTTGTAAAAAGGAAATAAGAAAGGACTTCCGGCTAGAAGTCGTTTATAAAAATTTGAACTATTCTTTTTAATTTCCCATTTGTTTTCATGTATGACGAAGAGAGAAAGTGGGCGATAAACTGGACACCAGTAATGTTTAAGCCTTTTTGAAAGTTTTTAGAGATAATGGATTATTTTAAATGAAAATCAGCTTTATTCATTTCCTTTAATTTTATTATTCAATATTTCGAAATAGAATGAAAAAAAAAATGGCGTTGCCAATCCTAACTGATTAACGCTATTTTTTTTAATTATTTTCCCGTTGCTTCATGATTTTACACCTCGTGGCAAGTAAAGCTTATTTGTGGACGCGTTGCATGTGTCTGCTCTAGGCCAGAAAACAAAAGTTGTTTGTTTAGAAAAGTTTCTTAAAACGTTACAGACAATCTCGGTCTTAAATAAGGAGACTTGTATAGATAAACAACACACCAGAGAGAAATAATATTACCACAAATACAGAACCCAAGACGATCACAAATAATTATTAAATGTATATCACAGGTAGTAATGAAAATTTTGTGATGTCAAAGAATACTCGTTGTCACTTTTGGGATGTCAACAAAATCTCGTTGTCACATTCATAATGCTCGTTGAAGTAGAGACTTTGTAATTGAAGATACAACTGTAGTGACGCCGTTGAAAAATACTTCTGTCAGACGCCTTCGAATAAAACTCGTACTAATAATCGCTCGAATAGTATCCCGTATAGTGATCCGAATAGAGGAATAGTGTAGTGAATACGGTAGAGAATAGCGGGTCGTATAATAATAGAGGATAGACTAGAAATGGAGATCCGAATAGTATACTACAGAGGATAGATTAGAAATAGAGATCAATTAAGCACAAGCTACCTCCCATGTATTTAAAGTCACGTGGTCTATTTAATTCAATAATGGGATCGACTGTGTTTGACACTGGCGATCTATGTTTAAACTCAAGTGCCGGCATCAATACTCTATTTCTATATAACAGAAAAGCAATAAGAAATATCTAACAATCAATTCTAAGAAGACAGAATCCATGGTTGTCAGCAAGAGAAATCGGTTTGGTTTGGTTTGGTTTACGGTATATCGACCCCAATGGGTTATTTAATGCCAAGCCCAATAATTGTTATCGCTCTTTCAATTACCGAAGGAGGCTTCTTTCTCACCGGTTTATTTTAAGGCAGTGTCGAAAATAATACCTTTGATCACATCAATATATTCTCTTAGAATTACCTGATGTAATTTAGTTGTTATTGCCATTGAAAGTCTTCAAGTAATGTATTTGTGCTATTTGGTAAAGTTCTTTGATAGTGAATCTGTAGCACCAGTCTATGAGATACAAACAAGTATAGTTTTCTTTAAGACTTCCAGGGTTCTTTCGCTTGGAACCATACCTAGTTGTTGCTCTGAATATAACTGATAGTTTAACTCTTTTCTGGACATCACTTCATGACAAAAATATCTGACGACACGATTTAAGGACATGGCTCGGTTTCCTAGAGATATTTTGTTACCAGTGAAGATTGATCTCACTATTCATTAGTAACGGTCAATTAAACTAGCACGCTAGTCACTAGTCCGCACTGAGTTGAACCATTCCAATTACGAAACATAGATTGGTTCGGGCACCAAGCAAAAAAATATGGTATGGTTTGTTTTGTTTTACGGCATATCGAACTTAATGAATTATTTAATGCCGACAATATTTTTGTTGCTGGTGATAATTTTTTTTTCAAAAATATATTGAAAATGTGTAACTGGTAATATTTTTTAAATGCATTGTTGGCAACACTTTTCCCTTCCAAAAAATGTATTGCTGGCAACATTTCTCTCAAAAATGTATTGGTGGTAACATTTCTCTCAAAAATGCATTGCTGGTAACATTTCTCTCAAAAATGCATTGCTGGTAACATTTCTCTCAAAAATGTATTGGTGGTAACATTTCTCTCAAAAATGCATTGCTGGTAATATTTCTCTCAAAAATGCATTGCTGGTAATATTTCTCTCAAAAATGCATTGCTGGTAATAATGCACTTCTGGCATGAATCTTTTCCCTCAAAAATTCATTGCCGGTATTAAAACCTATTTTTAGATTTTCATAGTGCTCTAGAAGAGTTTGAAAATCAATTCTCACTAATACAGGTACTTTTTTTGAGATTCATAAAGAGGAATAGAATTAAGGATAGTCCCTAATGTCTGCGGAAACGAATTTTGAATGCCTCGTATACTTGATAGGTCCGTTCGCTTTTGCACTCTCATCTTGCTTCATTCACAAATACAGATAACTCATTAAAACGTCAGAAATCGATTTGGCTCTTTATTTAGATTACAAATACAAGAGCTTCGAAAGTGTAATGGTTAACAAGTTTGTTTCGCATGATCAGTTACGATTGAGGAGTGAGTTCAGCCCCCCATGCTCTATACTTCTCAGAAAATCGCTATATTATACACAAGGCATCTCTTTCCGAATGATAAAATATGATAGAATATTTTTAAATTCTAATAAATGACATGGCTATGAAAATACAGGTCTAATGAAAATTAATCCAGAGGAATTGTTTTTTTTTTTTTTTTAAATTATTCGCTTTGTTTTTACGAACCGAGCAGCTAACTCCAGTATTTTTCCCTCCCACCATTTTTTTTTCATGGTGATATTTTATCAGGTCTTTTCAGGTGCCTCATCACAGATGATTACCCAGCGATGAATTACCCATTTTTTCCGTAGCGTTTTATAATACGCTGATTTGATAAATACTCACTGAATGATATATCAAGAACGCTTCGTTTCCTTGATCTGTGGAAATGGTGCCTAATATTAGAGGCAATATTTCCGAAGAGAAAAAAAAAAGACATTGGACGATGGCTTAGGAATTAGAAAAACAAAATCAATTTTTATCAGCAAAAAAAATCTAAATAAAAAATAAAATGCTCGAGTGGGCAAAAAGCGACAAAACGACAGAAAGCGACGCGAATAATCCATTAGCCAATTATAGACAAGTTACGCACCACAATTTGGAATTTCTTTCTATATTCTTGCGGACAAAGGTCATTCTGTTTATGGATGTAATTTAATTATTATTTACATTCGGGAAATTTTTCTTCAGCTTTGTTGTTATCACACATTTATAGCCGTTGTTCGTTCCTGCATGCTTCAGGTGTTTGGTTGGTTCCAGTAGCCTTCAAGGAATTTCAAAATGAAACCTCTATTTAATCTACGAGGGCGGAAGAAGACCGAAGGACAAAACGGCCGAAAAGTTATGATATTAACAACAAATATAAATAAAATAGTCCGAATGTAAATAATATAAATAATATTATTTATACAGGCAACAATCCATCTTTTATACATGTTTCATTGCATGTGACGATCAAGGAGTATTTTATTCGATTTCAGTCAGTTTCTCTAAGTTCCCTTTTATGGGGACAAAGAAAGTATAGGCATTGTCCATCGTGATTATTCGGACATTGCATTAACCATTTTCAAAGAGTTCGAAGTAGTAGTAACTCTCATCTGTGCTAAATGGTAGTAGTATTAATTCCATATTGGAGGGTGTTTTTAAAATAAAGCCAACGAGTCCTTTCCGTTTTTAAATAGGGCAAGTTTGAATACGCGGATGGTGCAATGGATAACGGCTTGAAATTGGAATTAAGAGATCCCAGTTCCAACTCCACGTTATATTCACCTACATATTCCCCGCTTGGAAAAAGTTTTAATCTATATCCACCTCCTGCAGCTAATTAGTCGGATTTGTATCGGTAAATAACTATTATCTACAATAAATTCTAACAATCTAAAATTATGTTCTGATTTTAAATAGCCTGCAAATATTTGATAAGCCGTAAAAAGAAATCAATTCAAATCGGAAAATTTTGAGACTTGGCTTAAACTATTTTAAATAACACGCTTCAATTATCCTAAAACGTCTTTTGCAATTCGATATTTCTAGAATGACAGTGTCATCTACAAGAACTTTCCTGGTGAGTGCAGGTAGTTTTGTGTGGGTGCTTAAACTCTTTTTTTCAGTTTTGGTGGTCTGAAGTTTCGATTTGATAAACGCATTGTTATTGGTAATTATGTGGGTGGTAGTTTTTTAATTTCCTCGAGTCTGTTGTGAGTTTCACGCACTTGATCGCGTCGACGATAACATTTTTATTTTAATGATATACAGATAATTAATGATAACTTTGTATCCAAAACATTCAGATTTTACATCGAGGGAATTATTTCTTAATTACAATAATATATTTTCGAAAGATTAACCAGTGTTTTAGTATCTCTAGTCAACTGTCATTAAATAATAATAAATTTTACATTTATTATCTCCAGAGAGATTTGAGTTTTATATGAAGTGGCTTTGTCCACTCGTAAAGAATCTGAAAAAATTTGGGGGTTATAATTTTTGTAGATTATACTTTATTCTGCACATACCATTTATCAGAATCGGAAAATATTAACTTTGTATCCTTTCAGACGTGGGTACCTGTTCATAATATAAATGCAGTTTCAAATATACCCCTAACATTTCAAAATGAAACTACTCTCATTTAATCGTTTGAGAGAATCCTTCTTACATTTCATCATTATGGCTGATGCTAATCTCCAGGAGTGCGATTCATTATGTTTTCTCGTACTATAATTTTCCACTGACATAAAATGGAAAGATTATATCGAATCATTTGCTTGGTCAGTTGCTAGGAAGTTGGTACCCTGTGTCATGCGTTGCGGGGGCGAAGAATGGGTAATCTGGAAGACAGAATTTATCGCTGTTGTTGCTACTGCTGTAGAGGTTAATTTCTTCCTCGGCAAACGTGAATTCAAAGAAAAGCAATACATCGGATTTTGGGTAAATAAATGTATAATTTATTGTATATATATATATATATATATATATATATATACAAAGCAATCAAACTACTACGGTTGCTGTTGTAAAGGCAACGGAGTGGGAGAGGAAGAAAGAAAGAAAGAGAAGGAGAAAGAATGCTGGTGGCTGTAGGATAATGTTTTGTGAAGACGGTGGCGTCGGCGTTGAAAGTTGAAATTGATAGCATTGCGTTTAGTGTGCCTACAGCGTTTTCGGCCAACATCTCCGTGTCGATATGTCAGTCGGGTCTTTGACCTTTTTGACGCTAAGAATCGGGCTGTTTTATATTAGTCGTGTCGGCTCCAATTCACAGTTTGGGTCTTTTAGCGGGAGTCATTTTTACTGGCCACTATATAGTTCATTTTATTTCGTTTAATACCAAAAAGATGCGTTGAACCATGATGCGCAGGGACGCGTTTTCGTATTCTGCTTTGGGTCGTCAAGCAGTCAACATCCGTTTTATATAGAAGACAAAACCTTAAGAATAACACATAATATTTTTCCAAAAGGAGATATGTTTGTAAAATACGATAATTTTACAAGAATGTAAAACCTGTTAACTTCTAGTCACTTAGTAAAGGCATGAATCCGTCCGTTCATTTTCAGTTTTGCTTTTAATAGAAATGTAAACCGAAGCCACTAAATTTAGGCGGTGTTCACAGAACAACTACTTTGTATAGAATGTCATGGAAAAACACAAGGGGAAATCACTACTGTATTCTTCTAATTAATGTTTGGTAATTCACAGAAAATAAAGAAAATGTGGAGGGTCATGACCTCCTTCGTTTTGAAGGCACATAGCATTAAAAAATAGCTTAATGTAGGTACATCCACTAAAAAAAGGAAAAAAAAGTTTAGTTTTAATTTCAAGCAGATAGATTAAATTTAATATTTCCACTAAGCAAAATACTTTGTTGTATTTCAAAAACTAATTTAAATAGACTGGAAAGAATTTCTTTTTTTTTTCCTTAAAATAACTGTTTAACGTTCGTTTTGCCGCCTTTCATCGCAATGTAATTCCCTTTATTAAAGAAATTTTTAATAAATATACATTTCCAAAACTTTATTTCATGAACATTAGCAGATTTAAAATATAAAATTGTATGAGACACGATACATGTTAGTCAATGTTTCTCGATAGAGTCTATTTATATAGTTATGAGTCTACTATTCGTCCTTGCTTTGAATACTGCTTTCCCGCCTGGTCTGGTGCATCTTCTATATATCTTGATAACGCCCAAAGAAGAATCTGCAATGTTATTGGTCTTAACTTGGCATCTCGGCTTCAGTGACTTTCCCACCCTGAGTTACTTAGGCTCGATGAATTTAAGTGTATTAATAGATTGTCGGCAGGATCTAATATTTTGACAGATGAAAGGCCTAGATATAGCCGGATGTTCTATGCTAAGCGTTTCTTCTCTCACATTATTTGATCCTCTTCTTTTTCATCTCTTGACAGGAATGGCTTAGTCACTGTTATAAAGATAGGGTCTTTAGGTTAAACCCATATTAGGGGGAATGTTTTTGTATCCATAGCGAATGAACTAAAGATTTCAAACAAGCGAACATCTATTCTTGATATACGAATCTTTATCTGTATAAAGAGACTTTTTGGAGTCCCAGTTTTCATAAAACCCGACACTTAGTTTTATTAAGCATTTCTTTTTTAGACATATTCATATGTGTGACTTTCTCTATTTCATCTTTTTCCAATTTTGTTTGAAGTGTGTTATTTTGGTTACATTCAAGAGAAAACTCTTTCCTTTCTACAAATGTTCTGCTCAACCTGAATTAGATTTTCCGTTTGGATAATGGATTTTTCTTCTTCGAGGGATTAAAGTTTGCTTTTGTGGTAAGGGCTGATTTTTCTCTTAAATTCCCTGCCACACCTGCATAGCCTTTAGATGTCTTTTCTTCATGGGGAAATGCAATCCTCATGAGGTTAGACAGTGCATATTTGCTTACACCTTAATGTAAAAGTAGTGCGCATTTACAGCAAAATGATTATTGAATATACCATTTTAGTATAATAAATTGGAATACTGTGAATACGAAGTGTTCAACATTTATACAAGATCAAAGAATATATCGGTTCAAACATTTTGTTAAAATCTAAAAAGAACAAAAACAGAAAACATTAAAATATATGAAATAACAAATGCTTCATCTTGAAAAATGCATAAAAGCGTTAGAAAGTTGTCTTTATTGTACTTTAAGCAAGTACCCGAAAAGTTTTCTAAAAAGATCAGTGTATGATAAAAAGGACATAAACTTGATAAAAACAAAGATTTATCGTCAAAATTTTTGTTATTATAAAGAGGAAATAGCAAAGTACTTTTATTACTTTATTAATTTTTTTTATATTCTTTCTTACACGTTCGACATTGTTTTTTTTTTGCGTCTGTGGGTTGGCCAAAGATTAGTATTGGAAATTTAGCGTCTTTTTACGATAAAAAATAAAACAAACATTGTTTTGAAAATTCTTTCAAAAATCATAAATTCGTCAGATTTTAATAAAATTTTCAGGACTTAATCACGAATGAATGAAATTCCTTTTGAAATAATAATAAGAAAATATCGGTAAATTTGTTTTCATTACATTTGCACCCCCCACTTAATTTTATGAAATTTCGAGAAATTATAATTTAAGGGTCTTCGTAGGTGTTTTAATTAAAAGCAGGACTACTTGGAGAATTTAAATCAATAATTTGTTTTTGCCAAACATAAACACCATTTACGGAAAATATGTTTTGAACCGTAAAATAAAAATGCTATAAAACGATGTTATAATTTAATTAGAAAAGCTTTTAATTGCTTTTATAAATAAAATATATTAAGTAGCCTAATGTCTTAAGAAAAGAACATTCTTTGGATGAATAATGAATTTTTGAAAGAAATGTAATTATTTTTTAAATTTTAATTACAAAAAATTATTAAGTTTTAAATCTTTTACATTAACTATTAATTTTAGAGGTTTTGATGATATTAAGTGAACACTATATTTACTAATCATCAATGGAAACATCAAATACAAACACCAATATTTATAAAATAATTTTGTATAGTTTTATTAGTGTGTAAACGTGTCGTATGGTTGACCATACACGGTACTAGTAGAAAATAATAGTGATGTCTATAGTAAATTTCTAAAATTCAATAAAACATTAGATTACGGACAATATGTTTCTACACTTTTAAGATTACGGAGTACTTAAAAATTAAATAAAAAATGGCGCACGCGTCATTTTATTCCGTTATGTTTCACAAATAAAGTCTCTGTAAAACAACATTAGATCCGTCATCACCTTGACGTCGACGAATCTACGGTAGGGTTAAAAAAATAACAGCTGCAGTCGGGTTAAAAATGCATTTCTGCAATATCTTAAACTTAAAGTAATATTTGTTTAAAATCAGATTAATTATATTTTAAATCAGCTATTATTCATTAAATAAAGTTTCGGAAATGTATATTTTTTGAAAGTTTTCTTTAATAAAGTGAATTATGTTGCGGTGAAAGACGGCAAAACGAATGCTAAACAGCTATTTTAGTAAAAAAAGAAGAAATTCTTTCCAGTCAATTAAAATACGTTTTTGAATCACAACAAACTGTTTTGCTTAGTGGAAATATTAAATTTAATCTATCTGCTTGAAATTAAAACTAAACGTTTTTTGTGGATGTACCTACATTAAGCTACTTTTTAATGCTATGTGCCTTCAAAACGAAGGAGTTCATGACCCTCCACTTTTTCTTTAGTTTCTGTGAATTACCAAGCATTAATTAGAAGAATACAGTAGTGATTTCCACTTGTGTTTTTTCCGTGACATTGTATACAAGGTTGTTGTTCTGTGAACACCGCCTAAATCTAGTGGCTTCGGTCTACATTCCTACTAAAAGCAAAACTGAAAAGTATACGGACGGGTTCATGCCTTTACTAAGTGACAAGAAGTTACCAGGTTTTACATTCTTATAGAATTATCGTATTTTACAAACATATCTCCTTTTGGAAAAATATAATCTATGTTATTCTTAACGCTTTGTCTCATGTCAAAGGAGATCACCGTTCTCAACAAATTCCTCTTCTTTATCATTGGTGAGTTGCCTCGACTACCTGAGAAAGATAGAAAAGTGATTTCTCTTTGCTTTCACCAAGTATTGTTTTTTTTTTTCTGTTAGACTGGGTGGTACGCAAGGCTATAGATCTTAGCTTACGTGCTTTTTTTAACTGGAAGGAAAAGAGTCCCTTTTCCTAATGAGTAGAAGGTAACGTTTTCATTCCTATAATGACGTAATACACACTATTTATAATTGTAATAATATAGACGTAATACACACTATTTAATCAATACAAATGGGACTTACGTTTATCTCAAATACCAAATATTCACTTATAATAACATTTAAAAGTTGTTTAAATGTCGGATTGAGACGAATAGACATGGGAACGTGGAGAGAACAATTGCTTTCCAGTCATAACAGTCGGGTTCGAATCTCACCCTAATCTGGGGAGGATATCACAGTTAAAAGAGCCTGAAAACCATAACACGGGTTAACCCAAAGCTTAAAATTGAAACTGAAATTGGCTGTCTATTGTTGTAGTAGTTTGAGTGTAATGACGTTATTCAAACTTCCGGTCATGATAGATTATGCATTCTCTCTTAGCAACTGTAACTAAGATGGATATGTGGAATAACACAGTATTTCCACCTACATTTTACGCGCGCGCGCGGATTGCACCCCTTCCTCTCACATTCAGCTAGACATAGCAGTAAACAGCCTCTTTTGGCTGACGTGAGGAAGGTTGCTTACTAGCTACTCCGGATACCGTCTAGGACGGATTTTGAATTTTTCCCGCGCGTTTCCTGACGTCACAGACGAACAGCGTTTCCAACTCAGTTGCGGCCTGATTTTCAAGCTAGACGGTCCACTCATTTATTCCGTGCCCCAAATCCCATACGCGGGCCGGAATATCTTATTCTTAACTAACCCAAACTTCAACATGTCGACATTATACTTTTCCAAGACTCATCCTCGTCTTGATGCAAACAGCATGTTGATCTTTTCTCCGTTTTCAGCTAGAAAATGTAGAGTTCTACGACACCGTCGTCAATACATTTTTCCAAGACTCAAGTTCGTCTTGATGCAAACAGCATGTCGAAACTTTTCTCCGTTTTCAGCTAGAAAATGTAGAGTTCTACGACACCGTCGTAAATATATTTTTCCAAGACTCTACCTCGTCTTTATGCAAACTGGTTTTTCGAAGTTAGTCGCGGTCAGAACTTAGGACCAACAAGTTGACTCATTTATTCCTCGTCAGTTAACCCATAATACAGACAGGGATATCTTAACAGCAAATTATGCTTCGTCCCTTTTGGCTCGTCGTATGTAATTCCATCAAGTCGGTGCGACTTTCAATAACTATTTCCACTACCAGGGAACTTTGAAACCTTCAGCAGAAAAGAATAAGAATTTTTCATATTCGTTGAACTCTAAACATTATGAACCGGTACCTTAAAAATATAACATTACACTCACACTACCAAATCTCACAGTGAGTACCTTTTCCTATTTGTGTGCACATACACCTTTCGTTTAACAAGTCATTTTTCCAGAACGTTCTTTCTGATGAAACTTTTTCCCGCCTTAGCCATCTTGGTTTTCTGTTTTGGCGCGGAACACAGACATTCCTTCAGTGACTACTTGTCACAACTTCTTCATTAATTCAATAAGATCCAGTAACTTTACTGATGGTCTCAAATGACGAGACAATTTACTTGTTTAATATAATAAAATTTCATATATGTTTTTCAACCAAACTCATTTTGTCGTTTAATCCTGGCTATCTACTTGTATTAT